>JAOVVB010262423.1:0-51702 GCA_028570985.1 Heterobranchus longifilis | reverse complement strand
TTTTTTTTTTTTTTTTTTTTTTTTTTGAGGAGACGCTTTGCTATTACTTTTGGGGGGCTTTTTAGACAACATACTAGAATATGAGGAATTTTCAAATTTTTGTATTTTTGGCCAAAATCCACATGCTATCTATGGCCTGACAACTTACTATACTCTTGTGTTTTAGGTTTTTTTGACTAGACACTGTGCTATGGCTTTGGGGAGGCTTTTTAGACAACATACGAGAATATGACGAGATACTATACTGTCAGAATCAGAATCACTTTGATGGCTTTTGGACATACAACTTACTATATTATTGTAAAAGTAAAAAATGTAGAAAATGTGTGATATTATAGTATCCTGCCAAAAAAAGGCAGAAAAACATCGTACTATAGTATCTCGTCAAAAATAAAGCAAAAACGATGCATTATATTATGTCTAAATTGTTTTGCAAAAATCTCAAAAATGAAATCCCTCAAAAACGTCATACCATAATAGTTTAAAAAATTGTATTTCTTAAGAATTTTGCAAAAACATAAAAAATGCCGAAAATGCTTCATATTATAGTATGTTATCAAAAGTCATAGCATAGTATTTCATCAAAAATATAGCAAAAGCGGCATACTTGAGTATTTCGTTACAAGTCCCACAAAAACGTCATAGTATGGTATCTCGTTAAAAATAAATACAAAATGCCACAGTATAGTATGTCGTCATAAATCCCACAAAAACATCGTAGTAGGCCTAGCGTATGTCGAAATATTTTAGCAAAAAAGTCAAAAATGCATTATATTATAGCATGTTGTCTAAAAAGCCGCAAAAACGCCATAGTATAGTATGTTGTCAAAAATCCCACAAAATTGTCATAGTACGTCGAACAACATGAAAAGTATAGGATTTCTAAATAATTCATAGTATCCTATGTTGAAAAAAAGTGGAAAAAGTAATAGTATAGTATGTCAAAAAACAATTGTATCCTATGTCGAAAAAAAAGTGGGAAAAGTCATAGTATAGTATGTTGAAAGAAATCCCAGCATAGGATGTCTAAAAATATAGGATAGGTCTGACCCCGACTTCCCTCCAGGCTGATGTAGGGGTCCCTGAAGGAGTTATATTTTCAATAACGACCGGTTCATTCTACATTATCCCGCTTATTACAGGGCTACTTGCTCAAGAAATCAATAATTTGACATAAAATATTGATTTAAAAAGAAAAGTAGTCCGTTAGCTTACCATTGGAACTGCGTCCTCTCCTCGGCACAGATGCATAAAATGAGCTGAATGAGGTGTTCTGTTGTAGTCTGTTGACATTTTCTTTTGGTCAAACCACGATTTAAACACTGTCCACACCACGCTGCATTTACTGTCAATTCATGTCTGTCCATTTCTCCGTTGTCCAACTGTGTCTTTTTAACTCTCTTGCTTCTCCTGCGCCGCTATCTTTGCCTCTTTTTCTTGTCTTTACTGGGGGCTGTTCGGCCATTAACTATGAATCCAAAGTTGTGTGCTCTCTAAATATATTACATTAATATTAGAAAGAGTAAAGGGAAGCTAAAGTTTTGTTGTTTTCCACAGCTGAATTAATTAATTTTACCGGACTACTTTCTGCGGAGTGATTGGCGTGCTTGCACAGCGCCCTTAGCATGAGTTGATGTCATAATAAAGGTACAGTAGGTCATAAAAATATAATTTAAAAAGTCACAGTATAGTATGAGATACTATACTATGACTCTTTGCGACAATTTCATGGCATACGATACTATCACATTTTTAGGACATTTTTTTTAGATTATATACAGTATAATGTCATTTGTGTAGACATTTAGGCTACTGATGGAAACATTTCGAGTTGAATGAAAGTTTCAAGCTGCATAGTGCTGCCTTCACATGCTGTCGGTAAAAGTAGTAATTACACTTGTAGCAGAAAATGTCAATCAGGGGCGAAGATGTCAATGAAATAACTTCGTAATTGTGATATGTGATGTGTGATATCCCGGTTCATGATTCGGGTTGTAAAATTTGAGGTGTGTAGATCACGAGAGCGCTTTAGACCACGATAAAGGTTTGTGTTACCATCAAAGTTAATATGAATTAAACATCGACCACACTTTCTTCTGTCCCCTTGGAAACATTGCGTTGCGTGATTTTTCAGCAAAGTTTCTGTTATGTTTGATTCCGAGTTCCGGCCAAGAATCGCATGAAACAAATTTCGGACACAGACTCTGAGTAATACTTCCGAAACTACCGAATAACGAGGCATCCTGAACGCCTCACAATCCCTACGGGGTCACGTTAGAACAGCATCTTTGCTGCTACCGGTTCTGTAGCCTCGCCTTGCCAGAACTCTCCGGTCCCGTGCCGACGTCCGAATGTCCTGGTATGACTTTTGATGGTTTCATATTGTCATCGGTTGTCTATTAACCACGCTGAGCCTCTAAACACGCCAACCACAGCAGTGCGACTCTTCTAGTCTAGCCAAGGAATGTATTAACCTTAACGTTAGCTACGTAGCTGCTAGACAGGAAGCTAGCAGCTATGCTAAGTAGCTAACGTTAACAGCAACCTCAAGGTTGGTTAGTTAACAGAAGAGTAACGAAGGAAAGAGCCGAGTACTTTCAATTAGGGCTGGGCGACACGGCCAAAATCTTCTGTCCGATATAGATAATTTTATATCTTGATGACGATATACATCACTACATAACCACATGGTCAAGCCTATTTTTGTATACTCCTGTGTGAATTAAATACTTGACAGATGAAAAGTACTGAGTATTTTCTCATTTAATTAAGAACAGTTAAATTATAGAGAAAAAAATACATTTTTTTTCCACAAATAGTGTGATGTTAAAACAAAACCGCAACCTTCAAATGATATTCCCTGAAAATATTTAACGTGAGGTTTTCTGAGAAATTTGAGTTAGTATGTGCTTGTTATTATCAATTTAGACGTAATTGTGTATCACAATATCTTGATATATGATTTAATCATGACACGATTCCATTGAAAGACTAAATTATCATTATCATATTGAAATATCGCAGAGCCCTACTCTCAATGCTTGTAGATTTGTTCCCTGATTTATTTACATAGTGGGAATTTGTGCATTGTCCTCTAGTAAATCATTTTCATTGATTCACTAGGGTCTGAAGAGTCCTGCTGCAGGGTCATCATGGCTCTGAAGCTGATCCAGAAATTTCCGCTGCTCGGGCAATTCAGGTTTCAACTTTACCCTCCTGTTGGACCCGTCTGCACCACCAGGCTCCTGAGCACCGGCAGCGAAGGTCAGCCCGTTTGTGTGGCCTGCCTGTGCACGTCAGCTGGCGGTTGCATCCGGAGACAGGGCTGCAGGAAGCTCCAGTCAGACTGTGGGATAAGGAGCCTGACGACCATCGTTAAGGAGACGTCCTTTGTTGCTAGCAGCTCTGTAGGACTCCACAGAGATTCAGGACCTCGGTTCCGTCTGACCCAGCTGCACACACCCACAGCTGCAGAGGAGCAGGCTTTCCAGCAGCGTTTAGGGAGCTGCTCCTCATCCCGGCAGGTTTTCACATTGCTGCGGACAGTGGAGATCATGTCTGACACCATGGCTGCAGCAGCACTTCACCGTGTGGCCGACCTGGAGCAGGAGGGTGCCTCCCTGAAGGATCCTACCGTGCTGGAGAAAGACACCATCAGAGCTCTGTGCTTCCAGCTGGAGCAGGACTCTGGGCGTCTCACGGATGCCGGGCTGGTATCAGCTCTCCGGGCTTGCACTCGCCTCTTCTTGGATCCTTGGAGCACGCTGATGGTGCGGCTGGTGTCTGAGAGCCAGGAAAGGCTGGACAGAGGGCAGATGAGTGTAGGGCAGCTGTGTACCTTGGGCCAGGCGATGCTGGCTATGGAGGGTCCTGGCTGTGTGATGCTAGAGCAGGTGATGGAGCAGATCCAGAAGCAGAAGCCTGTCCAGTGGAGCCTTGCAGATCTCATTACTGCTTATAGATTTCTGCAAGGTGGCGTGGGTGAAGATGGGAAGTACCGGGACCTGCTGAACGCCATGCACACCCACGCTGTGACAGTCACCTCCCGCATGGATCCTCCTGCTGTCAGCGGGCTACTCAGTGCTCTCGTGACCCTGAACCAGACACAGGCCATGCCTCTTGTGATCAATCTGTGTAAGCAGGCTGTACGGCATGTACCTCACTTCACTGATGAGGAGCTCACCGTTGTGCTCGGCGCCCTGATGCATTTCGGTCACAGCGATCATTACTTTGTGGAGGCGATGGAGAGGTACGTGCCCACAATGGCCTTCACCTCCCACCCAGAGACAGTTACCAAGGTGATTCAGTTCTTTGGCCGGAGGAACATCCTGTCTAAGACTGTGTTTGATGCTGTTGCAGAGAGCTTTGTGTACAGAGCAGATGACTACAACACCAGCCAGGTGGCCAGGCAGATCATGGCTCTGGGAAAGCTTGGCTACCTTCCTCCCAACGCTGGAGACGTATTCAGGAAAGTTGAAACCATCCTGCGCACGCGCTTTTCACATTTCCAGCCTCGAACGCTGCTCAACCTGCTCCACTCGTGCACCCTGGTGGAGAGGTTCCCCGTTAATTTTGTCTCCAAAGTTTTCAGCAGTTACTTTCTCCAGCAACTGCAAGGTAAAACACCCTGTCCGACACATGCAATATGTACAACCTTTGCACAAACACATCATTAAGAAGAAGAATTCTCTGATGTTGACATTGTTGCATGCATTGTCTTGGGCGTTTATCATGCAGTCTATCTATAATTGTTGTTATACTGATTGTCCATACTGTAATTTTACCATGTTGGTCTATTATCTTCTATTTTGGGGAGTTTTTCCTGTTGACGCAAATTTGTGATATTGGGCTATACAGATACAATTGGCTAAAATAAAAACTAAAATTGACTGTGTTCCAGAGCAGGGCTCAGGAATGGACCGGATCGTCCTGGCACAGCTGACCCAGCTCTACATGACTTTGAAGTTGGAATGTCCGTTCTATGAGGTAAATATGTAAAACTATGTCAGTGTTTAGATATGTTAAAGATGAGGTTTGATGTTTCCAAAGTAATCACGTTAAATAATCCTGATTATGATTTTCCCCATAATCGAGCAGGCCTAGTTGCAATAATGAAATCCTTTTGGATCGAGTCCATCTACTGTGGAAAACAAAAGATCTTTCACATCAGGCTCCACTGTAGCATTCCTGGAAATATGTTGATGTTTTGGTCAGTTGTTCATGAGAAATCAGAAAAATGTACTTCCAACTAAAATTAACTATTTAGTTGTAAAGTAAGGATTTAAGCCACATCATGCTTTGATGCACAGTGTGACTGTATTTGTGTTTCTTCACACCTTCTGTCCTTCTGTTGTCTCCTCAGGGTCCAAGGCTCCTTCCCAAGTACCACGTCAAGTCTTTCCTCATGCCTGGACGCTCTCTGGAGACGCCAGTGGACACACATCTGTACAACTCTGTAAAAAATGGACTGGTGGATTTGCTCGGGGCTCGTTCATACTTTGGATCCAAAGTTCTGACACCATACTGCTACACACTTGGTAACATATAACAGCTGTTTATCTTCTAAATGTTTCCTGTAGTCTACCTACAAGGGTGTAACTTTTTTGTTTTGTTCTTGTAGATGTGGAGCTAAAACTTGATGAGGACGGATATGTGCTGCCCGCCAGTCATGTTGATGAAGTATACAAAAGGTAAATGGTTTTATGCCTGCGCAAGCATAAGACGTTTATGCAGAAGTATTGTAAGTAGTCAGGTTTTAGCGAAAATGCATGTGTTTGGGAAGTACCGAGCGTATAACTGGATAAATGAGACTTGGATTATACTGCACAACTTGTGTGAGAGTTTGTAAATTAATGTTTTGATATAGTTTTGCTTTTGTTAAATGCTACGTCACCATTACTTCAATGCATCAAGAATTGTTTTTGTTTACAACCTTACATCAGAACGTAAAGTGATGTCCAAATGACATAAATATGCCGTATCGCAGTTCAGCTGCTGGTTTTTCGACATTGCAATAGAAGCAATGTAGAAAAAATACATTCGATAGACATTTTTATATTGTTTGACAACATATATATATATTGTCATATCACCCAGCCCTAATTCCAGGTAACACAGGGTGAGGAACTGATGTACAAATGGTCATTTTGGGGGTGAAGTATTCCTTTAACAACAGGTACTTTAAACACATTGCACTGGGTCATTTGTGTTTTGCAGGATAGCTCTTTGTATTGACGGACAAAAGAGGTTCACCACAAACACAAGGCAGCTACTTGGAAAAGAGGCCATCAAGCAGCGACATCTGAGGCTTCTGGGATATGAAGTTGTTCAGGTTAGACCCTCATCCTCACTTTTAGTGGTCCATGCAATACAGGACTGTCTAACCATTTTACCCATTTAGTTATTTTTATGAAATTACTCAGTGTTTCCCCTAGGTTGACAGCTTTGGCCTGGTGGATGAGTAAACACAGCCTGTACAATTATAGGAGAAACACTGTGACTAAATAAGGATTTCTTTCTTTTTTCTAGATTCCTTACTATGAATTTGAAAAACTGCGAAACAAGACCAGTGTGGTGGAGTATCTGCACCAAAAAATCTTCCCTCACACTTACAGGCTGAGCTGGTGATGAGAAGTAGTATGTGACATCAGCAGTCTTTACTTTTGTTGAGCCTTTTGGTAAAGAAATCTGTATTTATTTTTTCAAATGAGTCATTACCAAATAATTGTGTTTAAGTTATTGATTATGTAGTTCCACATATTTGACAATAAAGTGACTTTTGTATAAATGACAACTTTTGAATGCCTTCAATGTATTGCTTGAAAAATATAATTTATTTTGTTCTTGGCAACAAACGCTGCGGAAACTGTACAAAGTTAAGAGAACCGCAATTAAAACAGCCACCTCAGATACATATGATTATGAGCTCACTCGTAGAAGAATATTCAACTTTTAATCAAAGATTTGAAGTTGTAGTTCAGCATTCGTTGGACAGAAGATGCTTTGGTTTTCAAGGCTGCACTCCAAGGCTGGGAGTGTCAGTTGGATAAATAGAAAAAAGGCTATGATACATGTAAAACTAGCACAAGTGTTCAAATTGCTCATTTATGTAGCAGGAATCTGAGGAAGGCCAAACTCGTCCACCAGGACACCATCCTGAAACACAAAAAGAGGAATGCCCATCAATGAAAAAGCTTTGAACTAATCAGAAAAAAAAACAGAAAAATCCTAAAACTGTTAAATACCCTGTTTGACTTCTCGCCGGGCATCCCCTCCGGGATGGAAGGAGCTGTTGAAGCCTCGTCCAGGTAGGAGCTGTCATCGTCCATCAGGAACTCGTCTCCCAAAGCGTCCAGCTCTGTGGACACACCAACAGTTCAAGATAACAGCAAACGGCAGCCATCATTGGCACTATGACCTTGTGTGAAAGAAAGGTCTCGACAACAACGTATTTGCCATTTTTTATGGGTCATGATTTTTATTTTATTTGTATAGCACCATATCATTCGAAAGCAGTTCAGAGTTCTGGTTCCCAGCTTGGGGTTCCCGGTCGCGAGGCCTTCTTGATTTTAAGGGGTTTTGAAAAATATATACAATTCAATTCAAAACATTTTACAGAGGCACGTAGAGTAGTAAAATAACATACGTTTACCTAACATAGGGAAGTTTAAAAACTAAAAAAAAAAATGCCAGGATGACCTGTATGCACGATGACACTATAAAACAGTAGAAAACACACATGTAATAGGCCTACAGAAAATTGTATTAAAAGTTCCTTAAAAAATATCACGAAAACTCATCTCTGATGCAATATTGCCAGGAAATAATCTGCTCAAAATTCATCCAAATATCTCGTTTTACACAAATTTCCTGCAGTTATTGCGTTCACTATTTGGGTTAATTATAGAGTTTATTAGTTGGTTGTTCTGTACTGTTATTGTTCTGCATTTAATACGATATGACATATCCAGAAAATAGTCTGTTAGTCAGGGGTCATCAGTTTTTTCAATGATCAGAAAGGGGTCCCTCAGTGCTGTACGCTATGGCTGCTATCTGTACCCCTGCAACTGTGGCCTTAGCTTTATACTTAATATGATATCTAAGAACAATCCTGGCATCCTGAAAGTTTTTTTTACTGACCTGCTTCCAAGTCGGCCTCGTCAATGTCAGGGGTGCCGTAACTTCTGCCCAGCGTCTCCTGGATTTCGTTGGCATCCTCCATCATGTCCGCAAGATCATCTTGAAGATCCTGAACATTAAAATAAAATAAAAAGAGTTCAAGTGTTTTCTTTTCATCCATCAGCTCTGTGACAAAGACTTCTATTGTGGTGAATGTGCCTCCAGTAACTTAGTTGCTAATAAAATGTTTGTGAGCTTCGAACAATGTGTGGTGCCCATTGTCCCTCAACACTTCTAGTGCACAATAATAATTTTTAAAGTGTAAATGCCACATAAGGAGGGGAATAGGGGTGCGTTATCTTTAAATATATATACAGTTATTTATTGTAACACCATCTTATCTGCTGATATCAATTATCTTGGTTATAGCCAACATTAGATGGCTCCTATTGAAGTAAATATGTAGTCAAAGGACAAATACCTCAATCTGATCAATTTTCACATGCTTGTATGCTTTCTTCATGTCTTTGAGGCCAGTTTTCATGGCATCAACCTAAAAGGAAAAAGCAAATGTTAGCAGAAAGACACTTTTTCTTGAGTTATCTTTCTGGGCAGAAGAAAATTGCATCTGGTAGATAATGGACTCTCTTACTGTGGTTTTTGTGTCTTTAAGGGTCTGGATTGTGTAGTTTGCTTGTTCCATGTTGAACGACTGCTGCATGAGGTTGTCTCTCTGGCCCTCATACCTGGAAGATATAATGATGAAATAAAGTTCACAGAAGTTGACATAGAGAATAACTGTGGTCTATAAGCAAAATTAATTATTCGTTGAATAGTATATGTTAAATATTATAAACTTTGGGAAATAAAAGTACTTACATTCGCTTCTGCTTCAGAACTCTCATAGCCTTTTGCTTAACCATGTTCTGGTAAATAAAAAATATAGAGAATACTTAAATGATACCAACTTGGTGAGCAACACGAAACATGAACTGGACAAAAGTATAAGACGAGCAAGTTTTGTTTACTCTTCGATCAGATAGTTTTTGATTTAAATAAAACATTTTGCCAATTTTAGCTTGCGTTTTACAGCAGCATTGGACAAGAAATCTCACCTTTGAGGGCCCATCCCTCATCTTTTTCATCTGATCCTTGTATTTCGCAAGTTCAGCATCTAGTCTGGCAATCTTCTTGTCAGTGGACTCCGTACGAGAATCAACCTTCAAGAGATAAGAACATCAACTTTTGATCAGTAATAGTAGGATCATCTTAAAAGGGGGTTTTCAGAATAAATATAGCCAATTCTAACTAAGTGATGAGTTGTATAAAAGGCTTTTTCTTGTACACATACACAATAAATTGCAGTGGTGGAATGTAACAAAATACATTTACTCAAGTACTGAATTTTAAGTAGAAATTCAAGGTATTTGTAATTTACTTGAGTATTACCATTTCATGCAACTTTATAATTCTACTCCACTATTGTACATTTTACTGCACTATATGTGTTTGACAGCTGTAGCTACTTCTCAGATTACAGGATTTCACCACCTTCCTGTCCAGTGAAAACCACGTATTTCCAGATGTGTTGATTTTGAATGTTTGTGATAAACTGAAGGATGTGTTCCTTTGTGTGTTGAGAAAACCTTCCTATAAATAAACTATTTTAAAAACATTTTCGATCAGCTGGAAAATGCATCGTCACAAAGCTGAAAACAGGGCTGTTTTTTTTTTACCTCACGAAAAGTTTACTTTTTAGAGATACGGGGTTCTCACAGGACAGGGACGCTACAAACATATGTCAGTGGTGGACAGTAATGAAGTACTGTACTTAAGTACAGTTTTTGAGTATCTGTACTTTATTTGAGTATTATTTTTGGAAACGTATTACTTTATCTTTTGCTTTTGCAGTTGTTATGCTATGGTTGGTCAAATAACTTTTCATGGATTTGCCCACCAAGTTGTTGTACACTGTTCGAATTGTTTTTAAATCAGCTACACAAGAAGGCGATCCAGGCACTCCAAAATGACCATGAGTTAGGAAATATTAAAAAGCCTTTATTATAGTGGCTAAATCGTTAAAGCAGCCAACATGTTTCGACCGCTGTAGTTCTTTGTCAGGGATTTAAACAAATCTGCGTTTTCACTAGTTGTGGATTCATGTAGGACCTGGTCGCAATAAGTCAGGGGTGGATGGGGTGTTAAATAAATAAAATTAAAATGACAAGGGCTATCCTTTTGTCAATTTAATTGTGCTTCTATAGGCATTTCTATAGACCAGGAGTATCTATACTTTGACTCAAGCAATGGAGTTGTGTACTTTGTCCACCACTGCATATGATGATATTGTAGAATATGATGAATTGCTGTAGATTAAACTCCTCAACAGTAAATAAATTAAAATTAACATAACCATAAACACCTACAGCAATAAAATGTAACACACATTAATGCAGCAGTAATATTAGACCCAAAACATCACATATGATAGTAAAACACTGACTTACTTTAGAGTACACTTTGCTGATGCATTCTTTTACTTAAGTAAGGTTTTGAATATAGGACTTTTACTTGTAGTGGAGTATTTTCAGTGTGGTAATAGTACTTTTTCCTTAAGAAAATGATCTGAATACTTCTTCCACCACTGCTTAATTGAGGCTAATTTAGGAACCACCAAACATATCTGTTTCTTCCTCCACCCCAGCGAGCTAACAATAGCTCTGCACAGACCTGTATAACTGGTTGGTGTCAGCCACTTCACTGGGCCATGGTTTCTCTTGTATGTGAAATGGCTCAAATTCCTGCTCAAAATTACATAATGCTGATTCACTGCGTGAACAGATAGACCGATTGTTTTGTTTAAATGCCTTGTTTCTCGACCGATACTATCGACACATTATGTTGGGTAATAATAATGGGAGAATCCTGTCTGGCATCAATAATATAAATCAATAATATAAACTATCAATTATTAAGCTTGTTTATAATGACAACATGGCAGCTAAATATGGCTAAACGCTGGCCTGTTTTCTGCTCATAAACGTTAGCTAACAGCTAGCAGCTGAGAAGGGATCCATCTTTTGTTTACTTTGTTCGAGAGAGACATTGTTTAAAAAGTTGTTTCGGGATTATACTTACGGTTCCTATGCAGTCCGTAAGGTTCGGTGGTGGACCCTTGGGTTTTCCCCTGCCAAATATTCGGTTCATTTCGGCAATATATTTAGGCTTTAGCGTTAAAAGTTGAAGAAAGCTGCGTTAGCTTGCTGTCAGCGTCCAGCTGAAGGAACACACCCGGAAGAGACTGTGAGATGACGTCAGAGGAGTCACGTGATTATTACTCAATCAGCCGCGCCCTCTGTTGTTTTTGTTTTTCTTCATTCATGTTTAGATTATTTGTGGTGTTGGTATTTATGTGCCTTACCATAAAATATTTAAAATATTAATTATAGAAAAAAGTATGTAATTATATTTATATTTTTCTGTTGTTTTTTTGCAAACAGTAGGCTAAGCAAACATATTTTATTATTATTTATTATAATTTATAATTTGTTATTATTAATTTAATCTAGCAAATCACAACATTTAAAGGGGACATATTATGCTCATTGTCAGGTTAGCCTACTGTCTGAATATACATGTGTTTAGCCCCGACAAATCATAGCAACACGGTTTTTTTTAAACAGAAGCAGTGGTGTGTTGAACACCCTGTTGAGTAAAGCAAGTGCACTGCCATTTTAAAGGCACATAGGAAGGTGAGCCAAATCTGAATGGATTGTTGAATCCCATGGTTTCTGATCCAGGTGGCCCACTTCTGTAGGGACCCTGTGCCAAAATCTAGACCTTCATTATTTCAGCTGATGTTGGAGCTTAAATGTTACATATTTCAAAATGTGTTTGTGTTTAATGAATCACCACACAGCAAATCTGGAGCCAGGAACAATGGACACAATGCAAAGAAAGGAGGAATAATAGTTTAATAGCAGGTTCAAGCAAGTTACTCCGTCCATGATCTCCTCCTCCTGCTACAAACTAATGTAAGCACTAATGTAGATGGCTGTAGTGAACCTTCTGCTAATGCTAAATTATGTGCATGCAACTACCAATCATATTTTTCTAACCAGATCACATATATTTTAGTAATAACATTTTCCGTCCTCCGGAGGGAGCTGCTTGCACACAGTAAAACACAAAATACACCTGCAGATCCTGACCTCCCACTAAAACACACACTTTAAACTGCTCTTTATCTATCAAATTGTGATTTAAATAAGCCATTGTGAGGGACAGTGTTTTCTTTTAAAATAAAATATTTAAAAGTAATGACATTTCTGGCAGCATCTAAGGAGAGTAGCACACTACAGAGAATTCACAAATGAAAACTGACAACAAGATGAGCTTGTCACTGCAAGAGAAGAGAATCAATGTGGATTTGTTGTACTTGCTTTAATATTCAGCGCTTCACACACAGGATGTTTTGATCAATATGTCTGCTGTTTGGATGACAGCAGACAAAGCCAATATACAGCAGCAGCAGATTTAAACAGTAAGCACAGAAAAAAAAGAAAACAATGATGTCTAGGTCACAGTGCAGTTACTTAGAATAAAGTCTCTTATTGTTTTGTCAGAACTTCTGTGCTCTATCTATTTTTATGCAAGTATACATAGAGATTTGTTAAAAAATAAATAAATAAAAGTGTCCCCAAATGCACAAAGTTCTGGTTTAGGGACATGGAAAATGGATCTTAACACTGAATTACTTTAGCTAATCTCTAATGAAATGGATGAGTTCATATCATGGGTAATCGTATGTTATATAATACAGAGTCTATTTGCAGTACATTCAAAATAACAGCACAGACCATCAAGCAGGCTTTCTATGTTGCATTATATTATCATAGCAAGGATCTGACATGCTACACATCCAGTGTATTTCGGTTATGTCTGTGCAAAGGTTTTTTTTTCATCTATACAAAATAATGTAGACATAGTATCATACTGTACAGTTGACTGAATAAACTGTATTTACATACAACTTGTTTACACAGCTATTCATGTTTTCAGATTGCACTGATTTATCTACAATAATAGCATGAGTGTTTCAGTAAGACTATAAAAGCCCTACAAAGCATATGTGATTTAATTATTTACCATAAATTGAACAACTCATCAAACTGGACACAATTCCAGAGTCAAAGCTGATATAGAGCCCTCTGTCAAATTTTAAAAGCACATTCAAGTCCAGGATTTTTAACGTTACTCATCGATAAACTTGCTTTGATGCAGTTGTGTTTTTGCTCAAAGTCCAACATGAGTCCGTTCTCTCACTTTGTGGTCAAGCAGCACGATTCAAACTCTTCACAGAGGTGAGGAGGATTTTGGCACATATCTGCTGTCAGTGATTCATGCAGCTACCACTGACATGTTAACTGTATTTAAAATGAACAGTTGCTGTTTGACCCCATTTAGCAATCATTAAGCTACTGAAATCAATTTCCGTTGCTACAGACTTGCATTATCCTGGACTGTTAAAGGCACATTTGGCAATATTAATATTATAGGAGGAAATTAAGCACAATGAGCAGAAAAATGAGCAGAAAAAAACATAAAAACACTGATGTAACAAGAATACTGTGTGAAGGAGCCAATAATGTTACAATTTTCACTCGTCTCTTTCTAATTTTTCCGTTAAATAATTAACAATTTTCCTGAGAAATTTTGGCCTTATTTAATATTGTTTGGGACGTGCCACCTGGGTTGGGGATGTCCCACTCATAGAAATACTTACAGTCTATATTATTAATGTGTTCAGTTCTTCCTTAATGATATATTCTCAAGCAGGACAGGGTATGATGTTAAAATAGATGCTGTTAAAGACAAACTTTAAACACAAGCCAAGTTTTCATTCAATTGTCAAGGGAATTTTAAGCAAACTTTTGAAATGTTGCTAAAAAAGAAGTGCACGTTTCCATAAACTGGTTTGTGGTGAATAAACTAGGCTACAGCGTAGTTTCATCAGAAGTTGGTGCTATAGGCTACAAATTAATCTGCCAGTAAACAGAGCAGAAGAAGTTGAGGATGCCAACTGGAAACAAAACAAGTCGCCTTAGGTTCAATTGGATTTCAATTGTCATCTTAGTGTGGGCAGTGTGTGCAGATGAACAGTGTTTGGCTTCCCTTCGAGGCACTAGCGCACGGAGCTCCCTGCGCAGCGGAGATCCGCTGGGTGACGTGAAATGCGTCGTTTCCCGTCCACACTGTCATGACACAGAGCTGGATTTAAATCAGCAAAGTGTCGCTTTAATGTCAGTTTAATATTGGCCGTGCTGTCTGGAGACGAACAAGTGGAAAACAGCAGATCAGTCATGTGAGTTAAATGTTCGCTATGTCAGAACTTATTCAGCAAAGGCGTTTCCATATCCCATTTAGCGCATCGACTCTTTTTCGACAAAGGCAAACACCACCTCAAGACAGTGTAAAAACTGTTTTTGTGCAATTCAGTAAGTTTTATCGAAATTTGCCGTTTCCCTACAACTTTTCTACTGCGATACTCCAAAATGTGCATAAAAATATGTGAATGGAAACACAACTATTTGGTCTTTTTTCCTGCTTAAACCAAATTCTCTTTAACATTCACCTGAATACACAATCTTTATAACAACTGCCATGAGCAAAAAAAGAAACGAATCCAAGTGGAATGCAATTGATCTGTGAAATTAAATCATATGAATGTTGGTACTGGTTACACCCCAAGTGATAATGAAAATAAATTCTGTAATAGAGTCAAAACTACATTGCTGATGTGACATGGGTTAGGCCCAGGTCATGTGAGTCTTCTTTTCCAATGTGTGAAATTGAAGACAGTTCCACTGCTAGTCATGCCGGCTTTCTAGTCCCATCTGGGTTCTCCAGGGGAACCGCGGCCTCCCGCACACTGCTGGCCATCTTCTTGCTCCCCGACACCTTCTCCCCCTTCAGTTTGGCCGAGAGGCAGAAGTCTTTGAAGCAGCGTTTGAAGTTCTCATCCAGAAAGGCATACAGGACAGGGTTCAGGCTGCTGTTTGTGTAGCCCAGAGCCACGCAGAAGAAGTAGGCGGCCATGATGGCGGTGGTTTCGGGTATGCTCACGAGCGCCTTGACCAGGATGAAAATGTGAATGGGCGTCCAGCAGACCACAAACACAGCCACCACGACCACCACCAGCCGCGTGATCCGACGCAGGTTGCGGTCTTTTTCCCGCGAGCCGGACAACATCCGGACGCTCTTCAGCCTCAGGACCATGAGGGAGTAGCACACGGTGATGATGAGCACAGGCACGACGAAGGCAAAGACAAACACGCATATCTTCATCAGTGTGTCCCAGTACACGTACGGCTCTGGGAACTGTAAGGCACACTCTGTTATGTCTGCAGGAGCGAAGGGGAGAGAAGATATGAATTAAATGATGAAGTGCACTTGTGCTTTATCGTAAATAAAATTCCACTCTGTGCCCTTCTGCTATTAATTTAGCATGCTGTTATGGAGCAGCTAATCTGCACTCAAAAGGGAACATTTTGCTCTAAACTGCTTTTTTTCTGACATCATCTATCAGGAAGGATGATGCATGATGTGTGGCTAATGGAAAACTCTGCACTGACAGATAGAATATATTTCTGCTCTTAAAATATTATCGGCACATGCTTTGAGTGAGTCTCCTATACTTAAAGGGGATGTATTATGAAAAATGCACTTTTTCAGTGCTTGTATACATACATCTGGGTATCTGCAGTGCCTACCAACCCACAAACTGTGAAATAAGACAACTCAGTCAGGTTTTTGTGGGCTGCCTGGATCAGAAAACATGGGATTCAACAAGCCATTTAGATGTAGTCTAACCCTAACCCAGCCGAAAAGACACGGCCGAAAGCATGATCCGCCCTTCTGATTGGCTGGTTGGGTTGGTTAGATTTGGGCACGTGAGATTGGTTAAGGTCAGGGTAAGCCAATCAGAGGCAGAGTAGGTCGGGTCACGCCTGTCCCTCAGGACCAGGACCCCAGGAAGTGCACCGGGGTTTGAAGCCCAAAAATACATTTTTCCAAAGACTTACACTGTCTGTAAATATCTGTCTGGATACATTTTTGAGCATCACAACCCCCATGAAATGACTAATTTCACTGTCAGAATTTGATCCATTCTGTCCGATAACATTTCTAAAGTCTAGAAGAGCCGTGGGGTTAAATCATCTAATCCCCATTCAAGTCAGCCGGAGAGCTAAACCGGAAGTAGCCGGCACAGTCGGCGGAAGTCTCTAGTGCGCCTGCTCTATGGGCCCAACAGTGCAGAAGCAGAGGCGTTCATCTGGGGATTTTTAGAGGCGGCAGTTAAACTTTTTTGGCTTCATGCACCACTGAGCAGCTTTCATAGGAATGAATGAATGGGGTCCCGTCTCGAATGCTGCATCCAGTTCTCTTTATACATCCATGCTCAGGACCTTCGCAAAGGTACACAATTTTTTTCACAAGCCAATCAGAGCAGATGGAGCTTTTTCGGGAGAGGGGCTTAAAGAGACAGGCGCTAAAACGGAGCGTTTCAAACAGAGGATGAATACAGGTATATTCAGTATAAGAAAAATGATGTGGTGTTGGAACATTAAAGCATGTAAACATGTTCTCATAGAAAGCCAAAAATACAAGTATGACCCTGAAAATGAGCATGATATGTCCCCTTTAATAACTTTATTCAGGGGTAGTGAAAGCACTTCCTCACCGCTCTTCGTCTGGGTGCCACCCAGGATAAAAGCAGGTATCCCCGCGGCCGACGACAGGATCCAGATGCACACGTTGATCATCTTGGCTTTGATCGGCGTGCGGAAGTCCAGGGCTTTCACCGGGTGGCACACGGCCACGTAGCGGTCCACGCTCATCATGGTGAGGGTGAAGATGCTGGTGAACATGTTGTAGTAGTCGATGGAGATGAAGACCTTGCAGACCACCTCGCCAAAGGGCCAGGTATTCAACAGGTAGTCCGTGCTCTGGAAGGGCATTGTGGTGGTGACGAGGGCATCGGCGAGCGCCAAGTTGAAAATGTAAATGTTGGTGGCCGTCTTCATCTTTGTGTACCTGTTAAACATGCAGAACACAAGGCTGAGCTGTGAGAGCGAGGAGGAGAGAGATGACCAGAGCTAACCATCCTTACAGGCTCGGCTCGCTCTTTGAAGACCTCCATTCTTGGCTCATTATGAATTAAAGATTGCCCATTAGTCCGCACTGCTTCCTTGAATCCGTAATGTCATTTTTCTGACTCACAGTTAATTGTTATGGATAGTAGGCTACGCTGCTGATTGCAGGCCATGTGTGGTCAATTTGTTTTCTGATAGCATTAATGGTGGCGCCTACAGAGTGCAATGAAGTATTGAGATTAAAATAACATCCTTCAGAATTATTCAGATTTGTGGTGACTGGCCAACATTGTCATTTTCAAATTATGCATTTTTTTGTTTATAATAAACATGTTAATTTTCACACAGAACATCTATTACTCAAAATCAAACCTAAATTCTTTCTCTTTCCATCAGTCAAATCTTTGGATAAAGCTATATGACAATGTTGCAGGCCTGACAACATATTTTATTATATATTGAAAGCCTTAAAGGAATGATTCGACATTTGGGATTTTGAAATATGCTCATTTGCTTTCTTACCGAGAATTAGAAGAGAAGATCGATTACACTCTCATGAGTTGATGCTAGAATGGAGAGGCTGAGGGACGATGCCTCTGATTGGCTTACCCCAATATTCTTACCCTGATCCGACCAATCACACTCCCCATCTGCTTTTGACCCCCAGGCTTACAGACTCTAACTCATGTCTGTAGGTTAAATATGAAGCTACTGCTATTTCTCTAAATGTTGAACTATTCCTTTAAACATACAGTAATTGCATTTTTTGGCCACTTGGGGGCAGCGCAACAAGCTGTAAACAAAAACACTGACATATTATGAAATATTAGCAAACGTTCGTCTATCCAGGGAACTCAGAGCAACATTAGCATTCATTTAGCAGCCCTACAACTAAACATTTAGTATTACAAAAACATTTTCAATCACGGAAGTTCGCAGAGGGAGGAGATTGGGGTGAATGGTTAGAAGGGTCACAAAAACACAGACTTTCACCCAGGAGACCGCGGTTCATGTCTCGTGTGAAAAACAAAAATAACAAGCGTATACTTATTATTTTTTGTTATGTATGCTAACAAACATACCTATTTCAACCCAAACCATGACCTTTTCCTGAACCTAACCAAGTTGTTTTGTTGCCTAAACCTACGAGGTTAACGAGGTGATAACAGAGAGCGTAATCTGTGAGGAAAAACATGTCGCTCAACACATCATTGAGAATGCAGTTTAGTTGTGTAGGAACATAATTTTGTAGAAAGCAGGGTTGTATTTGTTGTGTTTCTATAAAGCTGCTGAATGAAAATCCAATATTCATTTGTCTTTAGCTCTGTTTTGGTCTCCACCAACTCCTTAGAGGAAAATCTGTTTCTTTAGCTGCTAAATGTTCCGCTATGTTCACCAGCTAGTCCCTAACTTTAATAATTTGTCTGACTGTTGTTTGGCGTTGATCTGGTAGTGTACTGAGGTTTTATCTGAGCTTTTTTTTGCTGAAAACAGCTTCCGGCTGTGACTGGAAACGACACAGATGAGAGCCATGAGAGTGAATCAAAACATAAACCTAAACTATGAGCTGAAAGGCAAGGCAAGCTTATTTATATAGCACATTTCAGCAATAAGGCAATGCAATAAAACATTAAACGGACATTTAAAAAGCAGTTGAAAACAGTCATTTAAAAAACAGTTGAAGAACAGTCCTTTAAAAGCTAAAACGCTCTGTAGAGCTGAGGGAGAACTGCAGAGTCAGGTGATAATTATCTGTGGGTTTATCACTAGGAGTAACCCCTTTTACATTACAGGTAGCCATTTGATCCATTGTTAAGGTCAAAATATTAGAACAGCAAACCATTAAATCCATAAAGGCTGCACTGTTATAATATGATATATGATGCTTCTACTAATGGCTTACAGCTCAACATCGTGGCCTATGTTGACTTTATGTTTGGATGAGCGTAATTTCAGATGTTGTTTACACTAAATCAACATGAAACACCTTTTATATTCAGCTTCGTCCTCCAGGGAGCGACTAAACGGTGAAACGTACAGTCTTTTCTGTAACTGAAGTGATAAAATTGGCTTCTAACGACAGGAGTCGCAGTCAATCAGATTTGAGGTAATTGTTGTCTACGGACAGAAGCATTCTGGATGCTACTGCTGCGTTTTACATTACTTCAAAAGAGATTTGTTGGCCCTCACACACTATAAATAACAGCCAATGAGGTGCAGGCTATCAGCTTGATAAAGCACCCCTGGTTTCAAAGATGATTAATATCACGTCCACCAGACTGGGAGAAATTTACAAGATATTGTTATTATATTTTGGAGCTTCGGGGTTATTAAAATGGAGCACTTTGAAGGAGGCAGAATCAATTCTATATTGCCATGCTTCACATTGAATTAGAAATGACAGCATTAATCTGAACCCTTTCTTTGTCAAAATGCAACTCCAGTTTTGTCCCTTGTGACTATAGCTGCAAAATTAATATATATTTACACATGTCCCCAGCCATTTAACACACAAATAGCTCTTTGGATGGACTGTATAGTGGGCTTTAGAGGACCTGTCTCTCAAGAGCACTAAGAAGATCTATGACACAGACCAGATGGCCTCTGGGTCACTGTGAAAGCCCAAGGGTTGATGCCAGTGCCTTCTCCAGTAATAACATTTACAGTGACTGTGGAGGAACACATTCTTCTGCATGGACCTCTGTTGTTTTCTGTATTTCTAAAAAACACATGCACAATGCCATGCATGTGCCAAAAGAGATTCCTCTAACTATAGTCTCATCTTTTCTCAATTTCCAGAAATGTTCCTGTCAAAAACCAAATCACCATAACATCCCTATTATATTCCTATGTATAATTTGTATCCTTTTTTTTACTTAAAAAAAAAGACCTTACCTGATGATCACATACATGACGAGGCAGTTGCCCAACAAGCCGACCACAAACACCACAGAGTAGACTGCAGTGATGATGGGGATGATGGGAGACATGCCCTCTGGCTCCCAGCTATCATCATCGTGGGTCACATTGCGGCTCTCGGAGTATCCGGACACCCAAGCAGCTGAAGAATTCACCGGACAGTCCTCCAGCAGCGTGGACAGGCACTTATTGTCTTCTTTGAATATTTCAACCGGAGTGCTTTCCATTTTGACACCTGTTTGTTAAAGAAAAAAGCTTCAAAATAAGACTTTAAATGGAAAAAAGCGTATATGGCAATCAGTGATGTTGCGGATAGTGATAAGGTGGCATCGGTACTGAGCCAGAAAAATGCACGTGAAAAAAACCCCACTTAAATCCTGATTAAAATTATGGAAAAAAATACCTACATCATCACGTTACTGTAAAACCATGACAAACTTCACTTGGGTTCCGGAGCCACTTGTAGATCATGCATAACAGTCGGAAATAAACACACAGGAGCTCCAGGTTTTCGGCAAAAACGTCAACACATCACTGTCATTTAAAGCTCACAGGTTACTCACCTTGACCGACCCGAATTAGCGAATTGTACACCCTGTAAAATGTTTGTTTTTTCTTTTAATGTATCCAGCCCGGGTGGATTTGTTTCCTTGCTGAAGGTTACAGCGCATCAAAGTTTGTGGATGGCACTGCGCGCGTGGAGAGGAGCAGCAGCTGCAGACACTCGTGCACACGCACTGATGGAGAGGCGGCGCGCAATCAGGTTAGACCCACCACACACGCAAACACACACACACACGCACGCGCGCGCACACACACACACACACACACACACGTGTCAGATGAGCAATGACAGTAACCTGCAGGCAGGCACACATCTTCCTAATCTTATGTCACAGTGGAGTAAAAAACTGTTCATCATTAAGACATCCCTGATTTGCTTATATTGGGGAATTTAAAAAGGGTTTACCCACAGTAAAGTAGCATTTGTAATGCATTTGTCCTCTGGTGATGTCCAGATTCACAGCAGTTCTCTGGAAGCAAAAATATTGTTTTCTGCTGCAGATTTTAAAGGAATTTGCAAATGTACTGAATTTCTTTCAGTGTTACACTTCTATTCAATTGTTAACCTGCATCAGTCAATACTGAAGCCACAGACTGCATAACCAACATGCATCTTGGCCAAACAGTTGATCTCACCTCCAAAACGCACTCAAAACACTTCGTACACATCTCAAAATCAGCTCTTTATACCAAAACACAGAAAACAAACACTGTCATAACACACTAAAACACTGATAGCAGGGAGCATTACATCAATGACGAACTTTTATTTTTGTAGTTTTTATATGATTTGTCACATAACAGAATAGTAATAATAACATATTTTCACTTTATTGACTGTATATGGAACAAGAATAATTCAGAATTGCAGCAATTTGCTTCAATATCCTTTATTTCTTTCCCTATAACTTTGCACAGAGTAATTTACTTGCAGTTGAAACACAAAAACAAATTCCTGAAATTATAGGGTTGCAATAATAATTACAAAAATAAATCATAAAGCATCCCCTTCTGTCTGGTAACAAGACTAAAACAGGACACCTGAGCTGAAATTGCATTCAGCTGTGTTTGGAATGATTGCTTATTATTTCATTTTACAGTATTGTAATTTATATATTTTATATTTGCAATATATTTCAATATGGTTACTGCAGAAATGCATTGCCATCATTCTGTTTTGAATGTGTTTTGAACAGCTTAGAAAAAAGCATTTGAAAAATGTGCTGCAGATATGAAGTGTGGAAAATGATTCACAGTTTGGTCCACATAGACTTCTGTTTCGCTGACTGTACGAAGAGATTTGACAATCTGACTTCAGTTTTGACCAATGCATGTTAGCAATCGAAAAAAACCCTGAAAAACTAGACACTGGGGGAGGGGAGGGTGAGACAGAGGGGAGGGAATGCAGGAGAAAATAATCTGGTAGTATCCAGCTCTGGGGTCATAACCACTTTCACTGAGCACAGCAGTGCACATGTCAAAGCATCACAGAGTCCAGAGATGACCAAGGTCTCGTGCAGGATACAATCCACTCAACCAGCAAACAGAGTCAGCCATTATTTCACCTTTTACGTGATATTAAGATGAAACGTTGAGCCTTAGATCTCAGAATGTGGCTGCTTTGTTTCTTGCATATCCAGAATCTCCACATGCAGCTCTGGAGTATGGTCTGGCTCCAGTGTGTTTTCAAAAAATCCCTCTGGCTTGTTTGTGTTTCTTTAAACCAATCACAATCGTCTTGAGCGGCGCTAAACTTTGGTTGCAGCTATTGTGCCTATGCAAAATATTGCTTATATTATATAAATATGTATATATATTATTAAAAACTTGCCATTTTCAGTGTTGTTTCCCGTAGTGAAGGGATTTGAGAATGGTAACACGAAGGGGGAGGGACTGCGCACAGGAAGTGAGCTGATATGCCAGCACTGTTAATATGACCTATTAAAGGTGGAGTCTGAGATTGTAATCCAATAAGCTTTTTTGTCAAAATCAGCAAATAGAGTTAATACGCAGCCCTGGCTCTGTCAGTGGGAGATGGAATAATGACCGAGCCACACAAAGCGGCCAACGTCATGAAACATTTATTCCCGTTGTCCAATCATATGAATTGAGAGGCGGGCCATCTGTCGTCACGTTAACTCACTTTCAACGTCGCTCTAGGCAAGCTGCAAGACATATCCGAACAAATTGTTGCTTCAACTTTCTAACAGGATACTTTGCAGATTTAAAACCAGCTCTGTGTCATCTTGTAGGCAGTAGCCACTTCTCTGGTCCGTGGGCCTGGACCTCCGTGCACTGGTGCCCACAGAGCTGCATTTAAATCAGCAAAGTCTCCCTCAGGTCTTCACCCTGCCTTCACCCGTGGTGGTGTATAGCGATCTAATATGCACGTGTGGAAAGCGTCCTCCAAGCAGATATAAACAGAACTACTATGCGTCCGCGGTGTCCGCAGTTGTCCGTTTATGCGTTCATTTGGGGATATAATCTCAGTTTAAAGAGGAAGGCAGTGGGAGCGAGAGGGATGGTAAATCTGGCACATGACTCCATCTTTAATTCTCTACAGTTAATTGTATTATTTTTTTAGTGTTTCTTTTTATTTGTTCGTGTTCAAAATGCTGATCTAAAGAGCACGATGTACATTTTGTTCAAGGGTGCATATAAATATCTTATACCTACTGTACAATGTTGCTTTAAACTCTGAAGCCCCCCCAGCCTGATGTATTGAGTTTTTTTTAAAGAGCCCCTGCACTGTGGGTGCCAGGAAACACATATTTTTTATCCTGCAATACTGGCACCACAGGCTGTTAGAGAACAAAGCATTATGATGTGCTGTTAGATGGAAGATTGCATTTGTCTCCGTCTTACTGTATGTTGTGTTTGGAGTCCCTCAGCTCAAAAACAGTTTTATCTGCTTGAAGTCACGTACATCTCACAGGCTCCAGCTATAATATATTCATTACATACAACCACATTTCATAGGTTTTATATGTAAATGGTGTTTATACACAGCTCCCTCCCAAATCCCCCAAACGTCTATTTAGATTTCTATGGTTTTGTTACAATTTGTTCATAATCCAAATCAATCGATCAAACTTTCTTTCATACAGGCCAAAGTCAAAGTGCTTTACAGATTTACAGACTGAAAAGCTAAAAATAAGACCGTACACACAACTTGAGACGAATGCAAATGATAACTCGAAAAAATAAAAGTAAAATAAAAATAGATAAAAACAACTAAATAGATAATGTCAAGGACACTGACAGCTAAACTTGATAAGAGGCAATAAAACATTTAACAAGTAAAATAGGTAACATCACTCTGAAGGATCTGTAGATTCATTTGTCTGATGACTTTTTAGCAAACAAAACAAGTATACATATATTTATGAAAGCAACATAACATATTTGCATCTTTGCATATGTAATAATATTTGCATTTTATCAAAATGCAAAGAAAATATACTGGGTTTTAATAAGGTCAGAAGAGGAGAAGCAATAATTAAAGGTATACTATGCAGGATTTTCCTTTAAAAAACAATGTATAGACTCATACAAAAGGAATCCCTCTCAACCATCACTAGAAGTGTGTGGTGTCTGTATCTGCCTTCTGTCTATATTTCCCCTTTTCTTTGCATTTTAATGTGTCATGATGTCACCCTTCAGGCACAAAGCTACAAAAATATCAGCTACAGCGCTGAAAAAAACATAAATATAGCGAGGCAAAACACCAAGCCGACAAAGATTGTTCCAAAACGAGAGTGTATCTGGGGTTTGCTTTCACTTCTGTTGAGCCGGGGAGGAGGGGCCAAGTCTGAATGTTGTTTTTACAAACACAATCGATAATTCCTGCATAGTATGCCTTTAAAGGAAAAAGAAAATTCCAATTATTATTGTTATTTGACAGTGTGTAAGTGTTTTTTTCTATCTCTGTAAAACTGATTGATCTTCACTGAAAGCCAAGGTTATTTTTTCTATAACTTCTTTCTATTTTCTCTCCTCTTTTAGAAGCCTATATTTCATTACATTAGATCATTTTCTGCAGTTGTATCAACGTTAGTGAACGTTAAGGCTGCAAGGTGTACATGCAATCTAAAAATAAGAAATGCATGCATGGATGCATTAGGGTGATGCTTTGTGTGAATATTACAGTGTGCAACAGTGATTTACAGAGGATCGTAATGTGAGTCATCCTCAGTCATCGCGGGACAAAGTAACCGATCTACTGCAGTGAAGTTCATGTCTGACGATGTAAAAATGTCTCATTGGCTGATTCCTGGAGGCCCTCGAAGAAATGGATCTGTGAGCTTCTGTCAGTAATTATGCTGAATATAAGAAGAAAAACCAATGAAAAGTCAAAAGTCATTATTGCAGAAAGAAAATAATTTGAGCAGTTTCACTGCTGAGTCAAACTAAGTAATGAATGAGTTCATTTCTGCTCCGGGTATCTGCTTCCATTACGTTTCTTTATAGTCAGACATTTGTCTGTGCAGCAATCAGGTCAATTATTTGGATTCAAATTAAGGAAATGAAAAACTATCTGCAGATATATATTGCTTATCTATCCACACTAATTGTTCATTTTGTGAAATGTCTTCCTTTTTATTTTATTAGCAGTAAACATTATAACTTTTTAACAAAATAAGCTTATGAATATATGTATCTTTTATATAGTTTGTGAATGTTGAGTTTTTCATGCGTGAAGGCCAAACTCATAAACATGCAGCAAGTTTTTTTTCCTAAAGCTAGAAACCAGAGAACTAATCTTTGAATGTGCTGCATGTTAATTAGACAACTTAATTTTGGTGCGTCAGCTCAAAATTAGCTTCTTACTGCTTCACAAAGTCATTACTTCATTTGTTTTTCATTAACTGGCTGATTTTATATCCCCGCTGGATGGAAATGCACGGACTGTAATATAGCTAGCTCTTTAATACTGCTGCAAGTTCACAGACACTGACTGACGAGTCCTGGGGCTCTGAAGAAAAAGGTGAATTCTTGTGAAAGGAGGGGAAAAAAGCCTCCCCACCACCTGGTCAAATTGTTACAGCATCAGTGTCTGAGGAGAGGAAAATCTACTTCTCATCCAGTGCATGCTGGGAGAGGATACAGCCCAGAATAGGAATAAGCTGGTACAAAAAAAAAATAAGGAAGTCGGATGAAAACTATTACATTACGTTTAGTCTGGTGGTAAATTAGTCGTGTAATTGTCCATCTGCTGTACACAAACAGTAACCTTGTATTGAAGATGATTTGAGAATCATGTATAAAGTCGCACCTGTCGTCACACAGGTTGCATATTGAACTAAGAAGATTGAGTCTTATTCCACCTGAACACCTGTGCTCGTGTTACTCCGGCACACATATTGGAAGACATCTGCGTCCAAAATCACATATTCTGCTCTACATACTCAACATGCATACTATCGTTAAACATACATTTGTGTAAATAAACAGTAGTATGGATCTTTTTGGATGCACTGATCTGTAATTTCCGCATGAGCCTCCTTGCCGGTTGGTTACCATGGCAACCCGTGCCAACCTCAGTCTACCGTCATCGCCAGATAATACTTAAATTATACTGGAAAAGGTAAGCAGCTAATCCAACGGTCGCAGATGACAAAATCACCGATTTGTAATCTGTAGAAATGTAAATTGAAGCATCATTGATATTACAGAGCTGCCCTGGTCGCTGCCCGTTTGTCTGTTATGAACACTGTCGTCAATACCGCATTGCATTGTGGGATATTTATTCTGCCGTAGTGTCCAGTGTTGCATACTGTAATATTTCACTGGAATTAGTATGCACATCGCATACTATTGGTTTCAGATTTCAGATTTCAGACAAAAAAATCTTACATTTTTCTGTCAGTTTAACAAACGCAACCATTGAGGACAACTCACATTATCTGAAACCACTATCGCCCCCCCGGGGAGGACATATATGAAATGGGGTCTGGTGGTCTGCCGCCAGGAAATTGTGAGCATCAAACACTTAATTTCCTGCATTCTGGCGAATGTTTCTGCATCAATTAATGGTGGAAATGTCAAAATAAAAGCTGCTCCTTTTATGTTTTTATTTGGCTGAGACAAATGCACATTCTAAATCTCTGGACACGGATTACAGCTGATGGAGATGTTGTTAGTTTAGCAGCTATTTGGTCACAAACAAAAGTATTTTGTGATGATGGCTCTAAAGAAATAGTCAGAGGATCACCAGTTATTAAAGGAGGGCATGACTGTCTGTACAAAATGTCACAGCAGCAATCCATCTCGCCTAATTGCTGTTGACACATTTCAGTTTGGACCAAAGTGGCGGCCCAATTGGCAGACGTTGCCGACCCTAGAGCCGCGTTACTAGCATGCTAAAAATCTTACTTTGGAATTTGCTTGCATTTGTGACAATTATAACAGATCAACTTTGGCATGTTATTTTTTTTTTAAATCTTAGACAATGTTGCTGCAGAAGTAGATCTTTTTGTTTTAATCTGCTACAGAGCTCTGCTGTAATCATCCAAACAGATCTGGATCCAGCTCCGTGTCTTGGCAAACATCCACCTCCAGCTTGGCTCAAAAACTGGCCCTGACCTCTGACCCCCGCTGCAGAGGAGCAAGCTCCAGAGAATTTCACCTCAGGACTCAATACAACATCACATTAATATTCTAACTAAATCCCATACTTTCCTCCACATAGACTGTCGAGCTTAAGGAAAACACTTGTCTAAGTGTGAACAGACACAGTTCTGTCAGTGGAAGTATTTCAAGCGTATATCCATAGTGAGGGATTAAATAGATTTAGAAGAAGATTGCTTTGGAAGTCTGTGTGCTGAAAAACAAACAGCATCAGATGTGACTCATGCTTTGTGCTATTTTGAGAGTACAGAAACCTGCGATTGGTAGCTCCTCCTTTCGTAAATGTTTTGATGCTTTGGTCAGTGACGGCTCCAAAAAATAGTAAATTTCATACTACAATATTTCAACTTTCAACACAAAATAAACACACAATGCAGTAAATCTGATGATTGACCACCTCCATCTCTACTTTTCAGCATGACAGCTCCAACTTATTAATATTTTTACCCCGAGTACCTGGTGAAAACGCATTAATCCAGATCTGACAGGAGGGATGATTGATCTAGCTGTTTACTTATATGTGCAACACTGATGCTGACATTCACAGTTTAATTTTCAGGTTTGGTGAAGACGTGTGGGAGGCCGGTGGAGTATCTCTCACAGCTTTGTCTGAACTCAGAGGCATGAAAGCACAGATGGATGTCACAACATGTTTGTGTTTTGTTCGCCCGCGCAGAGAAGTGAGTGGGTCAAAGAGGAGGGATCTTGGATCTAATTTAAGTTCAGTCCTTGAAATTATGCAAACAGAGTGATGCATTTTCTTTTTTTTTTTTTTGGCCCTGATATTTGCTGTCAAAGTTTAATCTAAAAGGATTTCTTAGGAAGACCAATTAAAGCTTGCAAGCACTTTTCCAAAAAGGGATGACATTTAAAAAATGCAAGAAAAATGCTGTTGCGTGCAAAAAGTCTGTCAAACGCTTATTGCTTCGATCTCCTCGGGACATTATGCACTCACACCCAAAAACTTCTACTACCCTCTAATACTTCTCCACGCACTTTTTTCTCATATAATCTACATATTCCTCATAATAACAAACATGAAGAACTTAAAAATGAAGAAAAACTGGATACAAAGTACTGCATGTGAACAGAGTTAGGGACTAACAGAATAAGGGATTACATATTTAAAACACAAAATATGACTAACTGCATATTTTGTTACAGTTTAAATTGGTGGTATTCTGATTACAGTTACTGTCTTTAAAAATAAATAATTTCCAAGGAGGTTAAGTCTTCGGTTTTGTTTGTTTGTCTGTTTTTCAGCAGGATTACGGAAAAACTGCTGCCCGGTTTTCATGAGACTTGGTGGAAAGGTGTAACATGGACCAAGGAAGAACCCAGTACATCCAAATCACAGAGCTGGTACACAAACTATGTTTTGCTTTCGTTAACATTGTGAGATAGTGCATGACCTTGGCAGAGGTCTGCACTCTCCGAGTGGCCTTTTTAGTTTGTTTTTGTTTTATTTGCTCTAAGAATTCCAAAAGTAATCCAAAGTATTTAGAATATGTTACATAATGTTAGTAATCTAATGGAATATGTAACATTTTAGGGCATTCAGTAATCTGTAGTGGAATACGATTTAAAAGTAACCCTCCCAACACTACGAGTGAATCTTTTTTCTTTACTCCTTATATCACTGCCCACTTTCCAATTCTGAGATTTGTTCTTGATTTCTTTTTCTAAATCTCAGCAGCAGTGACAGATCTCATCACTACTTGGTGCCTGGTAACAAACCATCTCTCTCTCTCTCTCTGTGTGTGTGTGTGTGTGTGTGTGTGTGTGTGTGTGTGTGTGTGCGTGGTATGAGTAAGCATCAGTAACCCGAGGCAGAGATGGAGAATGTGTAGGTTCAGAGCAGAGCAGCTATTTCAGGATGGAGTTTTCCCTGCACGATTCACACATGTGGGAAATTGAGTGTGCTGTTCTGCTGTATGTGTGCCGGAGTTCCTCCCAACATGGAGTAGTAATGCATTTTTGTGTTACTGGAAAAAACACTCGACCATCCCCGAAGTAAACTCACAGGGGAGAACCCTAATGTTGTATCTTGCAAGCTGTCGTCTCCAATCTGAGTTCATTCAAAGACGACCGCACGGATCTGTAACTGAGTGGACTGAAACCTAATGTGTTGCTCCTTGTTTTGCTTCAGGATTTGACTACATGCCTCCTTGTTTCACTTTGTCTTGCCATTTCCAAACCCAGCGACTCCTTTTGTTCGCCAAAATGGGCACAAAGATTTGGCAAATAATGATCCGTTATCGACGTGTCAGGGACGTAACGATTTCAGAAATACTGAGGCCTATAATTACAAGAAATGTTTGACCTGCCACTAAAAAATCAAAACTACTGGTGTCTTTTAACCATGACTGTGATCATTCCTTAAAGGGATAGTTTGGATGTTTTAAAGTGGGGTTGTATGAGGTGCATATCCACAGTCAGTGTATTACGCCTCCAGTTTGGAGAAACAGACAGGAGGACAGACACGGAAACTAAGCAATGTACTGCTGTGGACGGGTCTGCAGAAAAACATATTTAGCCAACTAAAAAATCTAAAAATCAAAACAAATTTAAGTGCCCGCTATATTTAGATCGTACAACCGTAGAACTTCCGTACTCCTACGCATAAGTGCAACTGTATTACGCCACATATCAGCTATTTGGATCAGACTTTCTGCGGTTTATGGAATAAAAAAATACAAGAAAATAAAAATTAGAACTTTTGCAGATGGAGACTGAATGGGCGTAGGAATACAGATGTTCTAAGGTTGAGAAAATGTAGTGCCAAAGGAAAGGGCTGTTTGATGGCAAAGTAAAGTGGTGAAAATATTATAAATATAGTGTACACTTATATTGGTTTTTTTAGCTGGTCCTTTTTTAGGTGGCTGAAATACATTTTGCAGTGTGGCCCCGTCCACAGCAGCACATTTCTTAGCTTCTTCTGTGTCGGGACTCCTGTCTGCTTCTCCAAACTGGGGGCGTGTCGACCACCATCCACTGGAGGTAATACACTGACTGTGGATAAGTAAACATCCGAACTATCCCTTTAAGGAATGATCACGTGGTTATTATTGTAACCATGACAACAAAAGGTCCCCAAAGTGGTTATTTTAACCCAAACCATGGGAAGGCACAGACAAATGATGGCGTCAGATCAGAAAACGTTTATGTGTGTGGTTCTAAGGGGCAGTTACAAACAACATTTTGTTGTTTCATTTGGAGAACGTGCTTATTGTCATTACCTCTGTTCACGTTATCTCCTTACACAAGCCTGTCTCCTGTAAATTACATTTATATACTACTAAATAGTTTTCCTAATGACATTTTGATGGGAAATGTAAATTGCTGCAGTGTTCACAGGCAGCATTATGTCAAGTGTTACTGTTTTTACTGCATGAAGTCATACAGAGGAGTTTGAAGTGGATGGCGACTCTTATATGTGGTTAGGTTTTGGCAACAAAAGCACTTTGGTTAAAGAAAGATCTCACTTTTGGTTAAATATTAAGAACATGTTTGAAGTCTGCAGAGTTTTACCGTCAAGACATCAGCAGTGTGAAAACGCATTATAATGTAATTGATTTATCATATATTCTAATCAAATACAGAAATGTGAAAGCAAGAAACGTCTCCCTAAATGACATCCATACTGTGGGTGTTTATGAGATCCACCTTGAGGAGTGCGTTTGATCTACGACCCAGAGGAGCCGCCGATCATCTCCAAAAATGCTGACTGTGCTCTGCGAGCGAGCGGGACATTTACAATCAATGGCTGAGGGATTGGACCGCACACAGACGGTCCTCTACATCAAAGAGAGAGAGACGGGGGGGGTTTAGGGGTTGATGTAGTGAAAAAGTTGGAGAAGGAGGGCGGAGTGATGGAAGGTGTGGAAAGAGGCCAGAAATGACGAGGCAAGTGAGGACGAGAGACTTTTACAGACAGAGAAAAAAAATCATTACTCATAATCTACATGTCCTGATGTAAACTGGACTAATGAACAGCTGAAAATGACATATCACTATTTCAGTGTATAATTGTATCTGTGACATCAAGAACTTTTGTTTTCCCTGAACTTAAATGGAAATTTCTGGTTAATTATATATTATGCAGAACACTCTCGGGATGTGTTGATTTTTTTTAATTTATCGTCATAAACAGACATGTTGCAGTTAAGATAGAATCAGATACGTTTTTTGCCTTATTTTGGTTGCTAAGGTCTTCTGTGTGACAGTTTAACCACCTTTAAGGAATTCCTTAATTATAAGACCAAGATGAGGAGAAAATGTTAAATACATAAGTGAACATTTTGAAGAAACTTTAAGGGTGTTTTGTGCTACAGATGCTGCATTCCAGATCACATACTTTTTCTTTTTACTTATAGTACATACTGCAGTACAAGTACATACTGTTGCATGCAGTATGCATATAAATGGGACTTACTACTTCATCATATTACATTGCGCCTTGAACTTTGAGCATCTTGCTCACTGCACAAAGGATTGTGGGCCAGAATAGCCCGAAAATTATGCTGACTTGCAAACTGCAAAATACGATCGGATGCAGTAACATCCTGGTATTTTTGGCACACTGCATTTGACATACTATGTACTGGGGCATACTAAATCTTTTTTCTGGCACACTAAATATATGGTAGTATGGATATTGGAACACAATTTTACTTTAAGAAAACCTGACTTTAAGGAAAATCTTAACTCAAGGTGTTTTGTGCCAGTGGGTCTTATTTTTGCATAGAAGAAGAAAATACAATGGGGCTGTTATTCTTTTGTGGAGGAAAACTGTAAAGTTTGTTTGCCCGAGTTGAACAGAACTCCTCTTGCCAATATAATACAACTCGATATAAAAAAAAAAGAGAGACGGATCACGAACCCACTCGAGCCTGAGATTACACAGAAAAAACACCAACACACTGTAGAAACCTTCCTGTCTCGAGCATCGGCTGTGCTCTCTGTATATTGAATGATTTGCCCCTCGGTCTTAAAACTTGTTTAGCATCAGCGGCCAGTGTGGAAGCTCCCTGCAGACATGGCTATGTTTCCTGTGTGTTTCATAAATAACAAACACATACATTGACAAAACCCTTTATGCATTCTCTCAGATGTAAACTATTCTGCAGGGAGGACTGTGATTCCTACAGTGCGAGAAGTCCCGGGCCCCCTCTCCATGTGGGCCACGGTACATTGAAGCTCCTCGCTGTTATCTCCCACCAACAGTCAGCAGGGGAACCGACGACTTTTTGATGGATGCTTGCAATTTAATGAGAAGTGAGAGCTGTCAATAAACAGGATCAATAAGCATGTTGATGCATATCTCTGCAGCTTCACTTCACAGAAACACGTTTTCATCCTCGATTCAGAGCGACCCCCCCCCCGCATGCACACGTGCATTCATACACATAATAGCTGCTGTCGGCATTGATTGCGGTGAAACGGAACACATTAGTGGACGTAAATGTGATCCATAATATAGCCACCACACCATAGCTAACAATCAGAGCTGCTTCAGTGCATATCAGGATTTTCTGTATTTGATGAGGCGGTGTTGTAATGATCTTTGTAGCACTGCAACCTGCTTTTTGGTTGGTGATATTCTATATTCACACGTTTTCACTCGCAGCTATTCAAAAACAGAAGCTTGGTCAGGATACCTTGGCATCACTTTTTAGATGATTTTTCCGTCCGTTGGCATCACTTTTTGATGCTCGTTTTAACTACATGTGCCATAGTGGTTGTACACAAGGCATTATAACGTCGTGATTAACGTTGTAAAACGGGACTACTTTGGTAGGTTTAGGCAACAAAACGACTTGGTATGGTTAGCAAAAAAAACACTGGGATTGCACTTGCACAACATATATTGCACGCAGTGACGCCGTGACGTAGGGCATGACATGGGACGTAGTCTCGTGTAGCCAGAGTTTAAAAATAACAACATTAACTTTTATTCTCAAACAGGACGCAAACCCCAGTCTCCTGAGTGAAAGTCTGGTGTGTGAGCGATCCATCCGTCTCTACCGTTTTGAAGCCACGAGTTTGGCATTTGGCCGTCGCCATCTTGACTTTTTGGAGCCAGAAGTGACCATATTTGGACAAGAAGGCGGTGCTTTATCATTTATTTTACTCTAAATGTTGACCATAATTTACAAAATGAAGACTCACACAAACAGTGGAGTCGCCCCCTGCTGGACATTTGAAAGAATGCTGGTTTAATGTACTTCCACAATGGTTTCACTTTTCAGGCGTGGAGGCTCTCTCCATCTTTTTATACAGTCTATGATTCTGACAGTTATCTACTGATGTGAAAAATACACCATCATAATTAAATTGTTAAATATTCAGTATTTCATGACATTTTACATGTGAAATGTCATGAAACCACATGCGTATATGAATCATGTGAACTGTGTTTGACCTGTGACATTATGTGTGAAATTGTAGTTTTCACATAATACACTTCACATGTAAAACATCAGAAAATCACATGAGTTCACATCTGCTCATATTATTTATTTTAATGTATTCCACTCGGTTGAACCTATAGCTGGCCATGCTTGCTAATGTTTGCATCAATTCCCAACAGACGTTACTTTTTATATTTCAACAGATGAGTGATGAGTGACATGGCAAGCTCCTGCACATGCTCTGTTGGGAATATGTTGGCAACTGTGTCTCTCTTTCATGTCCAAATTGACGAAACTCACAGCAAATATCGGAAAGCATAAATGATCACTTACTTAAAAAAATGAAATGATTTATTGAACAATTTAGTTCACCTCTCCAACAATATGTCTTCTTTCTGACAGAAATAAATACATTTCAGTCACAAGCCAAGACCGGCTGATAATATATGTGTGACATATTGTAACACATGGTGTCGTTTTGCATCAGGTGTGAATCTGGTCTGTGTTTGGGCTTTGATGAGGATGATGCTGTCAGTGATAACAGATGGTTAAAATTATTCCACACTACAGAGAAATAACCATCTCATTTACATTCATTACATTTATTGGTTGATGATTTTGACCAGCAGGATTCTGATGAACACAGACATTAATATACGCAGGAAAAAAAAATCTGAAGCATGAAGGAAGGCACTAATGACAACAGGCTCTCTGTGACCTGTAGATTTATTTTTTTTATTACCAGTTATGCTGTTCTTAATGGTTTTCAGATGACTGCTTCTCCTTTTATGCATCAATTATTATTATTATTATTACTGTATGAAATGTACACTTCAGAAAAAGAAGCACGGAGAGGCAGACATTTTTTTTATCCACTAAACCAAAGACAAAGCTGAGACTCAATTTTCTAATCTTGTTTTTAAATTTGTTTGGTACACACTTAATTACATTTACATTTAATTTGATTATTTTATTTAGTTATTGTATTTGTTAATTGGTTTATTTTAGATGTTTGAAAATGCTACAAGCAACATCCATCCTCACAATAAGACTTGACAATACAAAGGACAAACATTGAGACAAATCAAGGAAAGCTCTGCACAATTGTATTAGCTCTTAGAGAAAATGAAGTAATTCTAATAACACTAACGTGCTTCTCTTATTCACAAGTAAATATGGGGAATGGATGGCTCTCTTCAGCAATATCACATTTTTTTAATTGCAAAACAAGTCTGTATTTCTGTGTAAACAGATACAATCTTAACATTTCATCAAAATGTGTTTTATTACTCCCTGCAGTCAACTGTTCTCTATATTAATCTTATTGTTCCACATGTCGAGTTCCACATAAAAATGATGCTCAGATGATCTAAAAATAATGACAACTGTCTGAAAAGAACAACAGGACAAGTCTCTGGGGTTTTATGATGATGTATCTTGTAAAAAAAAAAAAGCAAGACAAGACAATTATTTGTTCTAGTGACTGTTGTTCTATCTGGGCAGTGATGGGTCGTGCATGCAGGGTGGAATATGAGAAAATGGGTGCTTAAACATGGATACATATAAGAAGTTGTGTATTTTTTTGGTGACATTTTGCAGGTTAATCATATCTGTAAAGTGCAGCTGTTGGTTGAACAGTGAACTGCAGATGGTGAATGCAGATGAGCTCTTGGAAGACTTAAAGTTTAATAAAGATATCAGGTGAATGTACAGCAGATTGCAGTTTTTGTGCACTGTATGGAAAAGCTTTTGAAGGAAAAGTTAACACCTGTTTTCCAGCACATTCGTGATGCTGACCGTGGTCCGTGACACACCAGGAAAAAAACAACAGAAAGGTATACTCGTATTCTGGCAAGGGGAAAGGGGTCTATCGCCTATTTTTAGCGGGTGTTCCCATGTTTAAAAAACCTGCATATACACGCTAATTTTGGTGGAAAAGTAAACATATGGTAGCGTAAACCATGGCACTGATTGGCTAAACGTTAGTCCCCCCACAGCGCTCATAGGCTCGTTTGTTTTTTCAACCGAGAAATCGCAGTTTCACGTCACGGTGCCAGACGAATTAGTCAACTCGGTGGAGTTGGCGGATTCTAAGTTCTGGACCTAAAATCTCGCCTGCAAGGAAACACATAATTTAAAGGTGAGATACTGTGCATACAGCTCAGTGTGTTCTACATTTTTAGATTTTTTAGGATGCATGTTTGCATTAGAGCAGCTCCCTCCCTCGTCTACAGATGGGTGCACTGACACACCAGACAGATGGAGGTAGTGATGTGGTCTTGCTGCTGAGTTGTGTCACGTTTCCATGACATCCAGGCAGCTGTCACACCGGAGTGAGTGATGACCTTTAGAAAGGGTTTATATATTTATTAATTCATTTAAATAAAAATACTTTCTGGGGAGCTCATGACGAGGGAAGTGTGAAACCTCTAAATGAAAAGAATAAAAATAAAGAAATAACCAACTGGCTGCAGTGTGTTAGAGCTAAACAAGCCTCATAAATGAGAAACAAAGTCAAATATGAAAATGAGATTAGCACGGTTTATTATGACTGCACCACAATTATTGCTTTATAATGTGGCTGCTTAATAATGGATGCTCTATTACACATGCTTTAAGAGTAAATGTGTGTTTGTTGGCGGTGGCTCGTAGTTCATCACAAAATGAATCGCTCCTGTCAGAGGAATTAACGTGATAAATCACCCTGGTGCTGAGCGGTGCGGCTGCAGGCTGTTTTTTCCAATCTGCACTTAATAACATACGGCTGGAGTGGCACTGATTTGACTTTACATTTCATAATAGAAGCACTGAGGCTAATGCTACTTTGCATTAGGCCAAGAGAATAAGCAACCATCCTGAAAAGCGTCGGTGTTGCCACTTGTCACATTATTAATATGGTTTCATCAACACCTTTGTGGATGCACTGAAGCTTTGGGCACATTATCAGGGACATATTAATAAGAGTGTGACATTGTGCTGCTGATGGTGTTAATGGCCTCATTTCATGATCAGTTACCTGGGAGAAAATGAATGCCATTTTATATTTGTGCCAAAATGTCCTCAATCCAGAGGGAAAGAGCTATGTAATCAGGAATATTAACAGAAGAAAAAAAAGAAAAGACAAGAAAATTGTCACCAGAACAACACCACCAAGAACAAGATATCCCTTTAATATGATGCTCTCTGTTGCAAATGCTGTACAGGCTGTCTCTGTTCGTAGCAGTGACTATGAAAAGCAATGCACTAATTCATAAATAACGCATGTAATTGTGAGACATGAGTTTGAGTCTGCGTGTATCACGCGACATTCATATTTATTTAAAATTGAACACGGTAGTAGGGATTTTAATGCAATCCCCGTGTTTTTTTTTACTAACCACACCAAGTATTTTTGTTGCCTAAACCGAATGATAATCACGACGTGATATACATGTAACAGAATACGTATTATATTTATGTTGTGCATACATTTTCGTATATTATACGACCCGTTTCTGATATTTTTAGACTTTCCTCCCCTGAGAAACGACACCATAGGTTGTTAGTACAAGCAGCTTATTACGACCCATATTTACATTTATTGTGAGGCGGTGTCCTCTAGTAGCTGTACTAGTTATTATGGGAGCAATGCAGGAGGTCATGTGATGTAGTATAAAGTCCTAAAAAGTGATGGTGGTGGAAAAACAGACAGGACTTTCACCCAGGAGACCACTGTTTGTGTCCCGTTTGAAACTAAAAGTCAACTTTGCAAACTTAACGTCACATGCATAATTAGCATGTAACAAATGTACTGATTTTAACCCAAAACACAATCTTTTCCTAAACGGCAAGTAGTTATTTTGCCTAAACATAATAAAACAGTGACCGATTCTCAATGTTAACTAGATGTTTAAAACTGCGACGGTTATGTTTAGGTATGAGGACGTGTCGATGCGCTAATTTTGGAAACGCTCCTGTATTACGCAGGAGATACACTTGTTTTTAATTATACGAACGCATGATGGTTGACTCACGTATCCTGCATCCGTTTGGTCCGTTGGTTGTGTACATCCTCAGAAATTGATGAGACACAACGTCTACGAGAACACGTGGTTAAAAAGCAAATATATCTCCGGCTTTAGAGGGTATAGGAACAATCGACTTGTTGGACATTCTGTACAGACATTCATGTCCTCAAAGCCCTGCTGACTCTAGTAATCCCCTGACTTCGCCACCAGAGAAATGTCTCAGCAGCTGTTGGATGGATTGCCACGACATTTGGATCAGATCTCCATGTTGCCCAGAGGATGAATCCTGAAGACTTTGCCAATCAACTGAGATTTCTTCTACTGTCACCAGCATAATCTTAAATTGTGCAATAGAATTGCAAAGTGGGAAGAGCTATTTTGGGCGCTCCTGGTCTCAGAAGTAAAAGTTCCATTATTTTTTTCAATACACAATGTTACGTGACTCACAGTCGGTGCTCTTCTACAGTTTGGATGGACATGAAACTTTTCTCAGCGTGTGGGCATTGTGTGCAGACAAACAGATCTTTTACTCAAGTACCACAGTGTAGAAATACTCTGAGTACTTCTTCCACCACTGCAAATTAAAAACACATAATGAAGCAAACCATATGATCCTTTCCCCCATATGTATCATTAAAGTTTGAATCCAGAAGCATACATCGCTGGAAACTGACATTTCCCAGTGTGAAGTCAGTAATTTCCTCTCATTCATTAGACGGCTGCTTCTGGGAAACTGGACAGGCGAATATTAATACATATATCAGACAGAGAGGGACGTTAAGGTGCTGGAAGTGCGTTTCTATTAAGCCCTGCATCCAGCAGCACCTAAATTATCAGAACATAAAGACGGCGGCGGTGGTTTGGCATGCAGCTATAGATTCATACTCAGCTTTACAACCACTAAAATCAGAGCAGAGTGATAGAAGTGCACTGATTGCCATAAGAAAGAGTGCACTATATTTGGTTTAAATGGTGCATCGCGGATGAAAAAAAAAAATCCAACTACCGAGACAGCTCTTACCTTATTCGTACCAATTAAAGTATACCTCCAGCTACAGCTTAATGAAGTACCTACCTAGTGCCGTACAAATAGCCTGCACACTGTGAAGTTGTCATACGAAGTTTGACCATGAACACCAGAACGCTTTGATCCGAAAAGCTCTGCAAATGCTCGGCTCATTAAATACACTGCACACTACGTACGCAGCTGCTCAGCAGGAACAATACGTAAAAAAACTAAGAGTTACGGGCTAGTTTCGTGCTCATTACGAGTCAAAAAAAATATTGTGAATGTTCTCGAGAACCCCTTTAATAAAGCACAGTGTTGTTGTGTCCTGCTTGTATTACATCAACCAATACATTTAAAAACATTTCTAGGTGTTTTTCTTCTTCTCAGATGATCCCTGGAGGGAAATCCCTCCTCATTAGCTCCTGCACAGGATGGAGTTTGCTCTGTGACACATCAGCAGAGTTTGAACTGCACAACCTGCTGCCTTTGAAAACTCCCCGCAGGCCTGTCAGACCAAAACCCAATTTGAGCCCCATTTCTGTCATTTGTAACCCTCCTACATCCTCATAATCCTCTATCTGAGCTCCGTATATGACGTTGATAAATCAGACTGAACGGCTTCTGTCGCAGTGAGACAAATTAAAGCCGAGATATTGTGAAACGTACACTGACAATGTGACTCTCTCCCGACCTCGCGGCTTCAACGATCCAGCTGAGTCAGGAATAATACAGCAAGGCAGGTTTATTTGTAAAGCACCATTCAGACACAAGGCAATTCAAGGTGCTTTACAGCGGCATTAAAATGCATTAAAGACCACGTTAACATCCAACAAAAATCTGGATTCAGACCACCAGGTTTTATGACATCATATGTACCAAAGAACCAATCAAGTGACTTGTGACTAGCGTAACTATGGCAGCGGTGGTGGGCGGGGCTTGAGGCCAGATCCAGAATTTCTTAATGAGGGAGATGAGTTTGTTTTTTTAAAACTTTTTTTGTGAGAAAACCATGTTAAACAAAATATCAGAGTATTTTTTACACACTTTAAAACATGAAGGAGGAGCACTTTAAACACACGACACAACAAGGCGTTACGGAAACATCAAAAGCACGCAAAAATAGCTACAGATTAAAAATAAGTATCTAATTTATGGGAAAGCTGTAGTAAACAATCATGTTTTAAGCCCTGTTTTAAATAAGCTGACAGTTTTGGCAGAAAGGAGCGGAGAAACCAAAAGCTTGGTTTTGATCCGGGGAACACAGAGTAAAACCTGTCCCAGATGACCTGCGGGGTCTGGATGTTTTGTAACGTATGAGTAAATCAGAGGTGTATTTATAGGCCCAATACCATTTAGCGCTTTATAAACAAGGTTATAATCTATCATTTGGCACATAGGAAGGCAGACAGTGCAGTGATTTAAGTACCGGTGTAATGTGCTCCACTTTCTTGGTGTTCGTAAAGGACTCTGGCAGCAGCACTTAAAGGTCACATATGTGGTGTTTGAGCCGGCACTGAAATTAACCGACTATTGAAAACTATTTTCATTGCAGATCTACCCTGTGGTCTGCTTGGTGCAGCATGAGATGAATATCTGTGTTGTGAGCAAACTGGTGGATGATAGATGCATTTGAATTAGCAGGAGATTACACAAACTGTGTTGGACAGAAATACTGTGTTTGAAATAGATTTCAAGGGTGATAATGGTTTTGAGGCTAATCATTATCAGCAGCAGGATACTTGCAGCAAGAAGAAAAACAGCATATTCCTGTTAAATTATTCATGCCATGTACTGTAGTCTATACTAGCACATGCTCAATCTGACAAGACACGGAGTAGTAATGAATGATGGCAATGTCAGAATGGAGAAATCCAATGTTTACCTGCCGTGAATATTCAATTTGTGCGTTACAAAGATGGACGGGATGTCGATAGGAAAAGATTTCTGAATTCTATGCAGCTTAAAACACATTCAACACAATACAGAAATGTACAGTTGACATGAAAACGTTGCCACAAGCCCACTATAAAACCTGAAGTTGTATTTGTTTCAGACTTTTTCAGCTGCAAAAGGGGCAGAACTTCAGCAGCTCTCTGCTCAAACCTTGGATGTATAAAACAAATACTGGATACCACTTTCCAAGATGGTGGCTGACTTCCAGCTGACTGCACGCACGCACAGATTTAAAAAAACAACTAAAAACATGAAGAACGAGTGTCATTTTAAATGTTTGAACAAACCAGAAATGCTGGAGTTTCACATTGTTTTATTTTGCTGTGGAGAAACTATTAAATATTCTGTTTTTTCATTCATATCTTGCACTGAATAGTGTAGAAAAATGTATTTTTATTGAAATATTTGTACATTTAAATTTATTTTTATTGTATTTATTATTTTAATCACTATGTATTAGTAGAATTAGTAGAACTGTGGAACCTCGGATACAGGAGGAGCAATGCGGCTTCCGTCCGGGCCGTGGAACGATGGATCAGCTCTTTACTGTTGCAGGGATGTTGGACTTTTGCTCTTCCAGTCTACATGTGTTTTGTGGACTCGGTGAAGGCTTACGACCGTGTCCCCCGGGAGTCAGCACCTCCAGGTCTGATGCCATGGTTCTCTGCAGGAAAACGGTGGATTGCTCCCTCCGGGTTGGGAGTGAGTGACTGCCTCAAGTGAAGGAGCGTGAGATGGACAGGCGGTTTTGTGCGCCGTCAGCAGTAATGCAGGTGTTGTACTGGACTGTTGTGGTGAAGAAGGAGCTGAGCCGGCAAGCAAAGCTCTTGATTTACCAGTCGTATATGTTCTGACCTTCACCGATGGTCATGAGTTTTGGGTAGTGACCAAAAGAATGACATCGCGGATACAAGCGGCTGAAATGATATTTCTCTGCAGGGTGGCTGGGCTCAGTGAGGAGCTCACACATCCGGAGGGAGCTCAGAGTAGAACCGCTGCTCCTTCATGGCCTCCCGTTAGAGGTTTTCAGGGCATGTCCATCTGGTAGGAGGCCCCGGGGCAGACCCAGATCATGCTGGACAGATTATATATCTTGTCTGGCCTGGGAACACCTCGGGGTCCCCCAGGAGGATCTGGAAAGTGTTGCTGGAGAGAAGGACCTCTGGAATTCTTTGCTCAGCCTGCTGCCCCCGAGACCCGGGTGGATGGATTGCAACTAAATTATTTTATTACTTATAATCATGATTTTGGGGGGGGGGGTTACCATCAAATGAGGTGATCTAACAGTGAACTACAACTACTCCCAGTATCTCATTATCTACAATGTGTTTTCCATTAACAGTCCACTAGTTTACAAGGTGGATTATGCGACTGCTCCAAAGCATAAAAGCAGCACACGGCAGCCGCACAACCGACTGATCTCAGGAGGGGAGGAGGAGAAAAGATCCTTCCCCTGTGAAATATTCTTTGAAGTTACAACAAAAGGATGAAGCAGAGGTCTCCTGGGGAATCCCAATCACATGCATTTATTTCACTGTTCATCTGAGAAAACACAGAGGGTCAGACCCGAACCTTTCTTCACAGAATGACGCCCGGCTCATTCTGTGACTTCAAGCAAGATTGTTAATTTTGCTCCCGACATAAATTGGGTCATCATGGAGAGTTATGATGTGGTAAGCCAACAGAGGGATGGTCATTTCTCTCTGTGGCATGACGGCTTGTTTGGAGGCTGTCAAATGTTAATTTTGTGCACGATGTTCCTTTCTAAAAGCCCAGCTGCTCCGACAATTAAATCTAAACATGAATTTGACACATCAGCTGCATCTGCTGCTGAGCAGTGAGGAGTTTGGCTCCAACAGTCTCTCATCTGCAGCGGTGCTGGGATCTGTAAATGACCAGAGGGTGCTTCCGGGGGAATAATGATAGCTTGGTGTGTCAGAGACTGAATGCACGTGAGAATCTAAATACAGCGGAGCAGGATTCAAAGATTTGAAAAGGCGACGTTAAAAATCCACCAAACCATACAACCATATGTGTCGTTTGTTCCTATACCTTACGACCCATACGAGCATTTTTCTAAAATAGCAGCCCGAGCGGTCGGAGTAAATACGAGTCATATGAGCGTTTTCGCCCTCATACATAAACATTACGTTCACGGTTTTAAACCGTTAACGTTGTTAAAATGGACGTTGTTGCAGCAGGTTTCGGTTTAGGCAACCAAACAACTTGGTAGGGTTAGAAAAAAGGCTGTGGTTTGGGTTAAAATCAGTAGGCTATATTTGGGACATGAAATCACTTCAGAAAACATTGAATGAAGCAGTTTCATGTTAAAAATCTGTTTCTCCGACGTCGTTTGGCACATCTGCAGAGGGGCTGCGAGCCGAGCTGCTGCTAACATTTGCTCAGCTTGTTTCTCTGATAACTTAAGATCCAGACATCCGATGATGATAATACTTCATCCCGTTAAAATATAGTTAAAAATGACCAAGATCTAAAAGTTGTATTGTAAAAATGTTGCTTTAAACCGGATAAAAATCAATCTATGACAGCTTCTGGCAGAAAACGACAACATGCACAGAGAGGACATGACGTCACTGACAGGCGACCAAATGAAACGGACCGTTGAATAAAACTGCAGATTTCTCTGGGATTGAAAATTGTTGGCAACATTTGGGGTAATGTAAATACACAGCTCAATGAAATATATAACATGTCTTTTAGACTTTTAGACTTTTTAATGCAGAGAAGTTATTACACCTTTAATGTGAAAACAGACATTTGAAGGCATTTTCAGACAGTTGTTGTTGCTGATTCAGTAATTAACAGCAAACTAAAACTGTGTGCACCACAAATGATAATCTGACTGCAGTTGTTGATAGAAAAAAAATATATATACTATGAATATTTGTGCTCTATGGAGTACACCTGCCAATTTCACATAAATAACCCCAACTGATAAAGCTTTCTTGTTTTGCTAATTATATTCAAGTTCTTGATGCAGCTGAATCTGAAATGTCCTGTGAGAACAGGATGTCATTTCTCCTTCTCATCTGTTGACCAATTAAAATGTCTAACTCCAATGCCCAGAAAATATCAGTAAACACTGAATGAGAAAACAGGTTTTTTTTTTTGCTTTTCATCTGTCTTCAGTTATTTTATTATATTCTTATTAAAAAGCAGATTCATTTAAAAATTAATGTCATATTTCTCCAATTCCATGTGGTTTCTATTCCACTGGGCTTAAAGGTTCACACTTACAGCCATGATGAGAGGAGTTATATGAAATATGCATACATCAGATAGTGCCACACTGTATCTTCACTAGTGATGACAAAATCGATCAAAGTAGTGAGCTATGAATATTGTACAAACTCTAGATTGCATTGCAGACACGTTTCATATTCAGAACACGTTTCTGCAGACTCGGAGCGCGGAGCAGACGGAGCGGAGTGCCAGGTGCAGCCCACGAGGGTACCGAGCCAATTACGCTCTTTGTATGTTTGTTGGGTGAGGAGCCTGAGCACTGATGGCAGGAAGACGTGTAATCACACACCTGAAAGCATCAAATGTGGCGACGCTGTCGACTAAACTGTTGCACTGACGGCGCAGATTTGATTTTTGGCTCGTTAATTAATTTGTTTGTGTTGAGTAAAGAGCCACAGGTGCAAATCACAAAGTCCATTTTCTTACGATTTTCCTGTTTGAAGGTTATAAAGTTCACAGGTGATTTCAATCAAAAAGATTTTCTGGCAATTCATCTTTATTTAACATACATATCTCCTCCAGGCACATTTTAAAGTATGTAAAATACTCTGTGATTAATATTTTGTTTAACATGCATGGTTTTCTCACAAAAAAAGTAAAAAACCTGGAAGCACATCTACTCTTCTCCGTTATTAAGACATTCTAGCTACGCTAGTCACTTGTGGCTGGATTATTCCATACAATGTCCCAGCCACGACTAGAAAACATTGACACAGTGCTGAGCTGCATCTTAAATTAATCTTCAGGTTCTCAGCTTTCAGATGATGTACACCACTTCTCTGTGGCATCTACTGTTGACCTGCGGTCTCCCCCGAAACATCCCCTGCCCCCCTCTAAAAAAGACAAAAAATTGATCTATGTGGGTTAAATAACTAATCAATGAATATTTATTTGGGTTTAAATCTGAGCTTTTCTATTGCTGAAATTCCTTTGGAAGTAAAAAAGAAAATGTGTATAAATAAACAGTGTCATCTTTTCTATGTAATTACTACTAGAAAGTTATTAGGAAATATTTCCAACAAATATTAGGATTCATCTTCTGGGGACCATGAATATCGTACGCAAATTTTCACACTAAACTCAAAAGTAAAAGTCTCAGTACTTTGTCTCCATTTCCCTGTAATTAATACCAAATTACATTGTTGTTTCATGGAAATCTCATGAAAATTAATGGGATTTTTTGGTCCGCTGCACTGTAAACTCCAGCTGCCTCATTCAGTTTTCAGGAAACAAATAAATATTAACCAGCGGAGACACGCAAGTTAGTTTTTATGACATTATAAAAGCTTTCTTTAAAAAAAAAAATGGATCCATGTGCATTAATCCAGTGGTTGATGACGTGGGTGTACTACTGATGAGGAGGAAGTGAGTATACTCTCATATATTCCAATGGCTTTTTGGCTGATAGGTGGTTTATACTGAAAACCACCAGAAAAAGAGGTGGGTATACTCCATCTAGCATTTATAGCTGAAGATCAAGTCAAGATCACATCCTGACTCCATAATTTCAGCGTAAACAGTCATTTCTTTGTGAAACAGGAGGTTAAAGTCGAGTGTGAGGGATGAAATGTAAATCACTGGGAGAGAAGGCCAGAGGGACTGACTTATTTAAAGATATGTTACGATTTCATCTGATTTCATGTAGTCTGTTTTCCAGGAAGGTGATGGGATTTCAAGATGAAATATACAAAGACCAGCAGGATATTTTCACTTCTATTTAAACGATGAACTCTGTTGCTGTTCATTGATAGTCGTTTCCTTCTTAAGTTGTTTCCTGCATTTCAGCTGAATGCTGGCAACAAATGTTCGTCCGATTTGTCGCCGAGGTGTTCACACGTCTACCAGCAGGCATGACACACTTGCCGTCATTCTTAACTATGACGAACAAACCCAAACAAACACATCCCGCACAGCAACACATGCAATTAGCGGCAGGCCAGAGGTGGCCTCGAGACAGCGGGCATTACTCTTACTAATAAGCCCTGTCACAGTGGAACACGCCACGCATCCATCAGCCGATAACAACAACTGTCCACCTTGAAAACACGCAGGACAAAAGCCTGCCGCAACACCGAGGCAAAAAATAAGTGCTCCTTCAAGGAATAAAGTTCCTCTCGTCTCCGTCACTGCTGCAGGAAAGGAAGTCGATTCTGAATCGAATGGTCATCCTGCGAAAAATCAAAGTGTTTACACTTAAGTTCATCGAGTTCAGGAAGGAGTGGATCCGTCTTTACACAAGTCCACTACAAATGCTCCAAATTCAATAAAGTCAATCATCTAAATACTTGACCCGGTGTCTTACAAAGTTACACCATACAACTAAAGTGCATTCTCAATTATGTTCTGAGGGAAACCTTTTTTTTTCTCCTGTTACGGTCGCAGTTTTAAACACTTTGTTAACGATGTGAATTGATACAAAACTTCTTGGGTTCAGGAAAAGATTGTGATTTGGATTTAAAAAAGTATGTTTGTTACTGAACAAAATATAAAGTTTCCTTTTGGTTTCACATGGTGGCGGTCTCCTGGGTGAAAGTATTTTTATCCATCAACATTGTATTGAGTCATGAAAAGTCTTTAATTGATCTTCATTGGTGCAGTGCCGAAAACCTAAAACCCCTGGATTATGTTTCTGTTGATCAGAGTAAAAAAATAGACCTTATCAAATTATAAATAGGTTAAAAAGTTTTATAAATGTGTCCAAAACTTCTGAAGACATGTCATTATATATGATTATAAATATGTTATCAAGCATTCATTAATAGTTGAATACACCAGCTGTGGAAACTTTTAAGAGAATTTATAGTTGTTGAAATACATTAATAAACAGTCCTTGTATCGGTTTAAAACTATATATTACAGTGTGTATTACATGTTATGAGACATGTATTAATTGATATATACTGCTTAGAAGTGCTAAATAATGGGGGTTATAAAGTGTCAGAAATTTAAGATTTAATGGGAACTTCACGTTACAACAGCACAAGAAACAGGGAAACTAATCATTTAAAATGAAATAAATAAAACACAATAAGAAATGAAAGAAAATACATTAAAAAGCAAAACACTTAATATACATTGCAATACTTTGCACATACATGATTTGTGCATTATGCAAATATCTGTGTACAAACTATAGACACATATGAATCATCTGACATCCCTTTCATCAACCATTGTGATTGTGTGTGTGTGTGTGTGTGTGTGTGTGTGTGTGTGTAGGTCGTTGATGATCACAGCAAGTGTCAGCGATTGTTTTCTTTTAATATGGAGACGGTACATGTGTACAAGTTTTTTTGTAATCTTTTTATCATCATGGTGACTTTTCCGACAAGTCCGTCCTCCAAGACTTTAAATCAGAAGCACAGAAAGACACTTTTTTAAAAAAGTGATAAATATTATTTGATTTATGTTTATATATTGAGCATCAATGATGAGCCTCAACAGATGATGAGGACGGCTGACATTTTGAAAGATATTGAGCTGTGTCTTGTCAGTAAAAAAAAAAAACACATCAATAATGATGCTAATTTTTCATGCATGCTTCAGCGATCAGATCTATAAATGCATTCATCTGTATTCAAGTGTAAACTGCTGAGTTTTGCTTATTTTATTATTAAGCAATATCATTTTAATTATTTTTCAGGGGCAAACACATGATTCTTATACACGATGCAGTGGCTTTAGCTGTGAATAATTTAGGAGTATGAGATCTATTATTGCCTCAACTAGACTACAGTACTTAAGACCTTTTGGGGCCAGGGGCTCTCCAGACTGCTCTTTAGGCTAACAGAGGTGACATCCAGCAAGCACCATCGTACTAATGGTCAATGGGCTGACAGGCGGCCTGCTAATGAGCGCTGTATCCCTCATCCAGATACCTGACTGACCTTACATGTTCTGAACTGCAGCCTGAGGCAATTAGGGCTGTTATCATTTCATCTAAAGTATCTGTGAAACATTTATCAGCCAGAAATACACGTCAGCGTCTCAGGAGGACACATTATAGCACCATATGGTTTTAGATCAACGGAGTCACCGTTTTCTTTGATCTGATTGCCGAGAGGGTAAAGAAGTTCACCACAGCAACATGATTCCTTCAATAAACTGTATTGTACCGATGAGTTTCAGACAGCTGCGTCGGTCCTCAGGGAAAATTAAAATCATATATTTTCAGGCGCCGTGCAGAACCTCGGGAGTCAGAGGAAGTGCCAGCACCTCTATGATCCATATTCACCTTTTGGATCAGCTCGAATAATAAAATATGTCTTGGAGGAATTTTAAAAATATTAGAGATTAAGAATATATTTTTCCGGGGCGGGAGATGAAATATTATACAATAATTTTTGTCCCATGTTTGTTTTTAATCTGTCATAAAACAAATATTTTCCACATGTTCACCAAGAAAAACTCTGCTATTCATCATCAAAACAATATATACATGTTGAAAAACCAGCAGCCGAACTGCGTTATGGCAATATTTACGTAATTTAGTCGACACTTTACGTTCTGATCCTTGCACGTGGGAGAGAACCATAGAGGCGCTGTTTTGCGAACATGGAGTATACAAAAATAGGCTTTACCATGTGGTTATTTCATATATACTTTTTTAACAGAAAACATGCTACGTCGTGACATATATCGTTATCGAGATATGAAATGACCTATCGATATAGAATATTTTGGCAAACATGGACATGCAGAAAAGCGAAACTAACAAAATAAAACAAACTATAAGCAGTGTATATAACATGCAAATAGTTATGCATACAATTGAAGCATAACAAAGGATAAAAACACTAAAAGTTAAAATAACTGAATTACACAGAGGCTCTGGCTTCCCCTGAAATCATGACAACAAAGACTGCTGCTCAAAAAATATCTTTGATGTTTCACTTTGTCTATTATTGGTGGTGTTGTTGGTGTCTAGCACAGCCTTCAGTGCAGAGGAGGATTTTTTTTTGGATCTCTACATCGACTGTAAGTGGCGGTGTGACGGCTGCTCCACGCTCAGAAATAATGCTGCAATCCCGTGGAGGACACAACAAGTGACCCCAGAATATAAATTCTACCCTGTGCAAAGCATATATGAAGTCCCTGGGGCATTTACGTAAACTCAATTTCAGATTTCGAGAGGCAGCTAAATGGTATTTACATGTTTTCATCTTCCTCTAACCCCCTTAATGTGTCACCCACCAAATATGACACCCAGCCTGCAGCTAAAGTGTCAAACCTGCGCGTTATAACTGTCGTTTATTGTCAGTAACAACTAATCAAGTTATGTTCCTTGCACAGGCAATCCTGTTACCATCTCTTCTTATTGTTTCATGTCACTATCTGTTTGTCTGTATTACACATGTTAACACGCAAAGTCTCAGGAAGTTATCCGAGATAAGTAACTGAATGTTTTTGGATGAGTTTTTGGCAGGATATGAGAATAAGAAACACAACACAGTCACGCTGTGATATTAGAAATGCACATTATAGCTCGTTTGTCATGTTTTGGAACGATAGTACTTTTGGGTTGCAGTTTGCGCTGGACGGTTTGTGATCCTGCATGTATTTTGGTAAGGAATAATGGCCCGCAACATACAGCACAATTCTTCCCAGTTTATAGTGTAATTGTTTTGGTCCTAACTGTGCAGCATCAGTATGCAGGAACAAACTGTGAAGTGAGGGAATAAAGAAGAACAATCTGTAAACTTAAAAAATAATTTACTTTTTCTGTTATTGCTGGAAATTTCTATTATTCCCACTGGAAAATTACATTGTAAATTGAGAAGAATTACAATGCCATAATCTAATGCAGTTCTTTTTGTGTTTTTATTAATGGAAATTAACCTGCATTCTGGGTATTTACTAGAAAATAATACTAAAACTCTCATAAAAGTACAATATTTTAGAGTTTCTCTCTGAAGGCTTGCCTGCACCCCCCTCTCTCTTTTTTTAAATCAAGTCGTTAATGTCAGATGGATTTTCTGTCTTTGAAGTAGGGCCGGTGCAAAATAAGAAAAGCTTAATTATTCAAATATACAGAAATCTGAATTATTCAAAGCCTGGCTGATTCAGCCTCTGCCGGTCTGATTGTAAATTGTTTCACCAGACAAATCTATCAATCAACGGTGCATTATTTATTGGTTTCTTCTCATCAGATGTGGACAGAGAAGGAAAACCTCCACTGGCTGATTTACAGTAATACTGAAAATTGCTTTTTCTTTTACACCGTGCTTTTATCTTAACCACCCCAGAGGTTATGGGCAACATACAGAGACAAATCCTATTTACTGTTTACCTTTTCCTGCTCAGCAGTGTTATCCCTGAAGGAAGGCCAGAGTTTGATGTGGAACAAGGACCTCACCAGGTAATTGGTTACCTCTTTCAGAATTCAACAAGGGACAAACCAACCACAATCTACCTGAAAAATCCATTTGCAAAGTAAAAGAATTTGTTGCACAGCACAAGAAAGCCTGTATCAGATCAATAAACACTATTCTAGCTTCCTCTTTTCCCTGTTTTAATTACTATCCTGCCCTCCCAGAGGCTCCGTGGGATCACAGTCTGCTGCTGTCAGTTGTGTCATGTCAGCTCATTTGGAAGTGATTGAAGCTGACATCCTAGGTGTGCTGGTCCAATTGCCCTTTCCCTCGCACAGCGGAGAGGAAAACCAAATGGCTGCTACGGTGCAGGAAGAAAGAGGAAGGTCTTAAACTGACAACTGCACTTATCAGCAAGCAGGATGAGGTCCACTCAACAGACCTTATTTCCCAAGAGACACGAGGAGTGTTTGAAAGGTTAATTAGAAGCTTTTTTTGTCTTAATTGATAAAGAAGAGAGGGTGCTTTGATGATAATCACCCAATTAATCGTATAATCCTGCCACCTTTGATGGGAGCCTTTAAAAAAAAAAAAAGAAAAAATGATGGGTTGATTTTGACCAGCAGGGGACTACATTTGTCTCAGGGCTTTGTCTATTATTCTAAGCAGAGAGGGTGTGTGTGTGTGTGTGTGTGGGGGGGGGGGGGACTTTCAAATAAAGAAATTACATTTATTTAGATTTATTTATATCAAAAACAAAATGAACGTTGTTTTTTATTAGCCTGTATCAGTGTAAACAGGAGAGGATGGAGGGGTTTTGTCGATGTTCTATGATCCTCAGGGAACATAAAGGTCTAAGTAAGTACATATCAGTGTAAACAGAAGAAATCAATAAATGTTAAATGGACTCACTACAACCACATGGCTACTGTGGGGAATACCATCGTCACACATGCATACAATTGGGCTCTGAATACACAAAAGTCTCAGCTTTCCAGTGATATCCATTTTATGTAATTCAAAATCGTTTATGGACCCTGGTATGACATAATAACACATTTATACTGCATGAGAAAATTGCAGGTTTTTGCCAAAAGAAACTGCATGGGATCAGAAGTAAATGGGCATGTATGTAAAGAGGAGACTCATGGGTATTCACACACATTTTCACTCTGATATCTTGTGGTCAGAGGTCAAGGGACCCCTCTGAAAATGGCAATGCCAGAGTTTCCCACATGAAAATTCAGCCTTTGGAGCGTTGTTTAGCCACTTAGAGACCAGTGAAAATATTACGGTGGTTGTTTTTTTTATTTTTTTATATTGGGTACTTATTCAGTCTCTCTTTCAAACTTGGTGCCG
>JAOVVB010262403.1:0-18972 GCA_028570985.1 Heterobranchus longifilis | reverse complement strand
TTTACGGAAAAGCTGCAGTAAACAATAATGTTTTCAGCCCTGATTTAAATGAGCTGAGAGTTTGTGCACACCTCAGGGTTTCAGGGATTTTGTTCCACAGGTGGGGAGCAGAGAAACTAAATGCTGCTTCACCGATCCTGGGAACACAGAGTACACCTGTCCCAATAACAAACCTTTGGACATTTCTGGATGTCTGAGACTTCTTAAAGACTGGGTAAGAATCCCCCTCGCAACCACTTAAATTTGACCACATGCACAACTGAACGTACAAGTTCAAATTTGATTTTGTAGTTTTTATAACTATGGAGAGTCGAGGTCAATTTATCGAGATATATGTAACAAAAATATACTCAATAATATGCTTTTATTCAAGCATATTACAATTTGTTCAGAGTTGTTCCAAGGTCCATGTCTGCCTGTCTGCCTGCCTGTCTGCCTGCCTGCCTGCCTGTCTGTCTGCCTGCCTGTCTGTCTGCTCCTGTCTCTCAGATGCTTGGTGGCAGCTACATCAGAATGAGGAGGATGGTTGCCTGCCAACCAGCATCACTCAAGGGCATGGTCACAGAAGCACACTGGAATAATTTGATAAGATGTAGCCAATGGCCAAGAATGCAACAAAAAACGCCATTGTTCAATGGTGTGTGTGTGTGTGTGTGTGTGGGGGTGTGTGTGTGCGTGTACATGTATGTGTGTGTGTGTAATATGATTGCAGTATCACAAGCATAAAAAGGGAAGATAGACCAAGGCCAATGCATTTGCAATGACTGTGAATTAATGTGTACGGTACATGGAAGATATGAGTCATACAGTATACCATACCCAGTATGTGCATGTGTAGTATAGTATAACATAGTGCAGTGCAGTGCAGTATAGTATGTGTATGATGTAAAGTATAGTACAGTACAGTATGTGTAGTGTGATTTGGTATAGTAAAAGTATAGTAAAGTTTGTATAGTATGTGTACACAGGAGCATAAATATAGATAGTGCAGCAGTGTGGCTGCACTGGGCCCCATGAGGGTGGGGGGGGCCCATAGGGAGAGCGGGTCCTCCGTCAATGTGTTGGGCCCTGGCGAGTGATTCTGATTGCCACCTTAGAAATACGTCTGTGTTCAAAGAACAAAAGAGCAAAATAAATTTAACATGGTGTCATTTGCTATACATCATATGTCCTCGAAAACCCCATCTCTGTCATGGTTTTAATTTTGGGGAGTAAAATGTCAGTAGAAATGTAACAAAATGATGTGCTTATTCTGCATAACCTATAAAAAATAAAAAAAATTAAGTGAAATGAATACTTTCTTTCTTGCAATTTTCTGCAGTATTTTTGTAATTTACAGATATGCAATAATGATTGATGGGTAATATGTTGATGTCAACAGCTCCATCGAAGTGCTATGCGTGCGTGCGTGCATGCGTGCGACATCGGCATCGACATAACTAATAATCAGCGTGTATTAGGGCCCGTCATAATGGCGTGCACTGGGGCCTGTTGTAACTACCTTACGCCACTGATAGTAGACTACAGCATATGCAGTATAGTACAATATGTGGAGTATATAGTACAGTAAAGTATGGTACAATATGTAGTATTATATAGTAAAACAGTACAGAAAAACTAAATATAAACTAAAATATAACTAAAATATGAGAATGTTATTATCCAAGAGTGAGGGTTAAGTGCATTTTTATCATACTCTGAATCAATGCATGTCAATGACTCCTTTATTTACGCTTTATTTTCTTCCACACGCCACCTTTTTATACACTCTGATCACGTGCTGTTGATCTGTGACTTTCTGTTGGGTGTTTTCCGACTGCGGCTCGCCCACTCTCTTCCCATGTGCTTCATCAGCTCCATTTTACTGTCTGTACTTGGCACCGCTCTCATCTCTCCTCCTGTTTTCCAGTCTGAATTCTATGCAATGACAAGAGATCAACGGCAATTCAACACCGGAAAAAGGTGCAAGGGCAGACTGAACTTCCACCAGGTCTTTGTGTGGAGGAACTGTTAGTACAACGTGGGTACTTTGTCAAAATAATATCCTGGCCTTGTCACAGAGGAATCTCCAAACTTACGTGTGTTGTATTTGTCTGTCTCTGAAAGGCATCCTGTTTATACAGTCTACTGAATGGTCTCTAGCGTATCATAAACAAGACTTTATATGTAGCAAAGCCACGGCTTGATTACTAATGATATAGCACATCTTTATTTGGAATGTCTTTCTTGCATAGTATAGAAATGATTTCTTTTAAACACACCAAGTGCAACATACTCAGATAAGAATTGTTGAATAGGACCCACATGAGTTCTCATTTTACAGACTTGCCTGGACTTGTAATCAGGGAAAAATAAAAGCCCAGGGTCGGACTTTGAAAACCTTGAGTGTTGAAAAGCAGTGATAGAAAAGATAATATGAAGTGTCTGCTGTACCTCGCATAAAATTCAGGCTATTTTTACACCTGTGCTCAACGTCCTTGGTAAACTGTGCTTACACCTTTGCTGTTACCAGTGCATTAGTCTCGCGCTGCCAGACCACAGTGCTGGAGTATGGTCTGGCTCCAGTGCGGTTTCACTCTGGGAAAAAAAACTCTGGCTTGTTTGCATTTTTTTAAACTAATCATCATCGTCTTTTGCAGCGCCAAGCCTCAGATGCAGTTAACAGGCCTCAGCAAAATATTGTTTATATTATATATAAACATATATATATTATTCAAAACCTGCTATTTTCAGCATGTAGGTTGAAAGCTCTGAGGTTTAGGACTGTACCCGACTCAGAATTTTATCAGTCGAATCGGCTTTGGTTGTTCAATACGATTAATCGACTATTCGACTAGTTTATGCATGCGTGGCATGGTGCACCGCTTGTTAGATGGCTTTATGGCATATAAACAAAGGCAACAGCCAGATGCACAGATCACTCTCTCCTCTGTAAACTGTTAGTATAAATGCATCACGCAGTCCTTTTTTCATTTATAGACTATCAAACAATGCTTTATTAAACTGCCCGATTTTTTGAGCCAAGCTCACATAACTTAATATAGTAAACAAGCCAAGTTAGCCCTCCGAGCTAATGCATGCTAACTAAGCTAACGACAGATCGAAAATGTGCAGCACAAGGTATCAAAGATAAGCCAGAGTCTATATCATAGTAAGCTGCTGTGAGCCTCTAAGCAGAAGGCAGAAGATCCCTCAGCTGAGGGACTTCCTGTCCCTATAAACAGGAAGTGAGGCATTATACCAGCACTGTTTACCAAGTCAGCCAGACTACCAGTGCATTGGCTTTAGTTTCTGTAGGTGGCATTAAAGGGCTCATATTGTAAAAGTGAGATTTCCATGTCTTTTTTGTATTATAAAGTAGGTCTAGTTGCTATATAAATACTGTGAAAGTATACCAAAACACTAAATCCACAGAGAAATGCACACAGCCCGTGTCACAGTCACAGTACCACCATAAAAAATATTTCAAATATGTCACTTGTTTACTGAGAAAATACACATTGCTGATGTCATCTTCCAAATGTCAATATTTTTATTGACTAAAAATATCCCAAGAGGTCAGAAAGTAGGCTTTGTGATGTCACAGTACTTCAAGATCAAATTAAAGCTGCAAGCAGCAATAAACAGGCCCTCACTTATAGGGGCACATCAGGGTGCTGGCAGGACGCCAGCAGGCACGGTTGTGAATTTCTGCAACTGTCCGACACTGCGTGGTGTGCATGGTGCTGGAGATTAAGTTTTTTGCATCACTTCCTGTGTCCACCATGTGAGGATTTCATTAAAGTACAGATCGTGGACATGTCGAAAAGCGCACGCATTGAGTTTTCGCTCCAAGAGTCTTTTTTGTTTGTCTCCTCATGTTACATATGTGTACCAAATTTCATCAATCCACGTCAAATTTAAAGTTAGGGGCTTGAAATTAGGGGGTACTAGCAACCCAATTTACCATGCCCACTTCTGAAACCCATGTTATATGTAAACTTACACCACCCCTGAATTTTGTGCAAAGTTTGGTGAGTTTTCGAACATGTTAAGCCCCTCAAAGAGGCGAAAATAAACACAGCGGGTTCAACAGGGCCCTCGCAGGCCGATGCTTGTCAGCGCTCGGGCCCTAATAAGTGTCTACAGCAGTGGATTCCAACCTTTTTCCTTAAGGGCCCCCCTTTCTATCATTGAATAAACCCACGACCCCTGACTGAGTAACATATTTTATTGATATTTCACAATATATTCAATGCATAGCAATAACAGTACAGAACAACTGATAAACTGTACAATTAACCCAAATAGTGAACACAATAACTGCAAGAAATTTGTGTAAAAGGAGCAATTTAAATGAATTTTGAGCAGAGATGACTTTTCCTCTTATTTTTAGGAACTTTTAATTATTTGTATTATGCTTTTTTTTTTTTTTCAACAATCACACATGCTTAGTTGGCCTCCTTTTTTAAAAATTTTTTTTGACAAATTCAGTGGTTTCTCCTTAACGCTTGACCATTGTTCTATTAGCTCTTTGGTTGTTTTAATGTTTCTAATGCAGGACGAGGCTGAGCAGAGAGGGAAGACTCTATACCCTTTTTTTTTTAAGTTTATAGTTGCATCCATTTAATTTACTTTTCTTTAGAGAAATGAATGAAATGCTGAGATATAGGCCAACTGTATATTTAAAAAAGAAAAAAATCAAGAAGGCCTCATGAGTCGCAACCCCCCTGTGAAGATTTGGCGACCCCTAATAGGGGTCGGGACCCTCAGGTTGGGAACCACTGGTCTACAGCCATGTTAGCGGCTGGACACATCACCCATAGATTTCTGAAGAGCCAAAATGAAGTCAGCGGATATGAATGTCCATACCACATTCCATGACAATCCATCCAAATTATAGTAGATGTTTCTGTCTGACAGGCTGACATTGCGTCCCTACAGCTAAGATTTGATAATTTTAGGTATAGATTACTGCTTCAGGTTTTAACCAAAGAAGCTTTAGCAAAATGTCCACACAAAGAAGACGACCTCTTTAACCTAACAAGCGGCGTCCTCGTCTCGTACGTCACCCATCGATCTCCCTTGGGCTAAAACTCCTCTTCCCTCTTCTACACGTGCCACACACAGCCTGCCAGTGTGTGTGTGTGTGTGTGTGTGTGTGTGTGTGTGCTCAGTCTGACAATGGATTACTCATTGAAAAACAGACAGGCAGACAGGCAGAGCTCAAGCCAAACAAGTTCAAACACAACACCCCCCCTCCCATCTCCCTCGTCTCCCCCGTCTCACCCGTCTCCCCCATACCATATCACAACAGACGATGTCAAGGTTCTTCTCCTATCTGTCACCTCGACACTTGAGTGAAACCGAGACAGAGTGGACTGTGTGACCTGTGGGGCACTTTGCAGGGCGTGTTATTGTGTGTGTGCGTGTGTGTGTGTGTGTGTGTGTGTGTGTGTGTGTGTGTGTGTGTGTGTGTGTGTGTGCGCCATATAAAGAAAGAGCAGGAAGTGGGAGACAGATAACAGAGAAAGAAGGCTGAAACTTTGAGCGTGTGTGTGCCTGGAAGTGAAGGGCAGTCACAGACTTAAGTGGGGAGGCAGCGGATGCGGATGACAGGTGATTGTGTTAACAAGCGGGAGGGGCAAGGTTGTCATCTTTCTGTCATTAAAGGGCGGTGGGATGTTCGTCACACCTGGTGGGCTGTTGGAGTCAAAGTTTCAACCCTGATTTGACCAGGTGGCGACTTTTGAACGATTTATGAGCCTTTTTGTGCATTTTTTTTTTTTTTTTTTTTAAGTCGTGCTGAAACGGAAGTTAGAGCGCCTTTAATTTCCGTGCGGTGATGTATTTCCCAGTAAAATGGAATATTTGCGTGGGAATTCAAATACCTCGTATTTGACTGCACTTCTGAAAAGTGGGCGGGAGTTCAGCGCAGTACGGAGCTACAGAGGATTAGCACACCACCATCGCCTGTATAAAATACCTCCACACACACTTCCCTCATCAGGAGGAGTACAAGGGAGAGATAAAACTTTTTTTTCTTTTTTAAGTTTTTTAACCGGCTGTGTGTCACACCTATTTCCACCAATATTATGAAAAAAAAAAGATACTCTAACTCATTATAATGAAAAACTTTCTCGAAATAATCACTTAGATTCTCAAATGATAAGTAAGTCATTATTTTGGGAAAGTTTCTCCTTATTTTGAGATACTAATTCATTAGAGTTAGTTTCTAATTCAATATTTTGAGATACTAACTCACACTCATCACAAATTTTCATCTTATTTCTTTTCTTTCACTAGCGAAAATGGGCTTCCATATGCAGAAAAACCTCTAAATTATTAAAAAATAAAATAATAAAGATTTGGAAAGCTGAAACCATGAAATGTTTTGCATGAAAAATGATCAAAATAGTCATCAATTAATTATCTGTCAACCGACTAATGATTTCAGCTGTACTACTGTTGGATAGTTTGACCTATTTCAAAACCTAGATTTTATATACAATATTTCACAAGTTTTGTTTGCAAAAATCTTAATTATTAAAGTAATTAGTAACTAAAGCTGTCAGATAATTGTAGTGGAGTAAAAAGTACAATATTTCCATCAGAATTTTAGTGGAGTAGAAGTATAAAGTGGGAAAGAAAACACTCAAGTATGTACTTCAAATTTGTATTTAAGTACAGAACTTGAGTAAAAGTACTTTGTTACATTCCACCACAGCTCAAGAGTCTGTGTGTGTTTATCATGTCGTCAGAACATTTGTCACTCGTGTAAATATCTTGTCATTGGTGTTACAGCTGCAGATTGACTGATGGGTGGATGTCGTGATATTATTGGTTGAAATCGGTTAGTACTCGCCGACGTAGGCATCATCGTTTGTTTTAATAATATTTTTTGTTTTAATAATGGATTTTATTGTTTTTTATGTAAAAATGCAAAGAAATGCAATTTTTGTCTTTTTTTTTTGCATATTTTGTTAAATAGGTGCACCACATGACCAGAGATGTGACCTAAAAGGGTTGAAAATGCATTTCTCATTTCAGCTCGTCTGTAAATTTGTGCACTCTTGTATCTGCAGAGCGAGCAGATACAAGAGAGGTTTACCTCACTGATAGCTTTGATAGGCTGCCAGGTCCTCCCCCGACTCAACCTGCCCTAACAGATTCCACTGCGGATGCACTTGCAATTACAACACATCCCTGCCTCTTTAAACTTTCAGACATACCACAAAAGTGACTTCAGCTACCCTTTGTGTGTGTGTGTGTGCATTTATACCGTATATGTGCGTGTGCACCTCTGTCAGTGTACATGTGAGGGCTTGTGTGTGTGTGTGTGTGTGTGTGTGCTTGTGTTTGTATAGTATACCGGAGTGTTACTAAGGGTGGAAGGCAGCTGGGAGCGCTGAGGAGGGAGTGTGTAGGAGCAATAAGAGGCCGAGGAATCACAAAGGGAGGAGAGAATGGAGAATCCAGCTGTTGTCTGCTGCGGCCAAAACACTTTGGAGGACCAGCTGAAAGGAAGATGGAGAGAAAGTAAAAAGGGCGTGCTATATTAAAGGTTACATATTGTAAAAGTGAGATTTCCATGTCTTTTTTTATTTATTATAAAGCAGGTCTTAGTGCTATATTATTATATTGAGTCTGTAGCTCCCAGATTGTGGAGCGCTCTTCTCTGTGGCCTCTGTGGACATTTTCAAAAAGCATCTTAAAATGCACCTGTTCAGACAGGTGTTTGTTTAGCTTTTTGTGTTGGTGTATTTTCTGTTAATCTGACTGTAATCCTGTCATTGTATTTTATTGTATGTGCAACTGATTTGATGGTTTATTATTTCTGTTATATATTTTAACCTGTGAAGCACTTTGTGAGTCCATCTCTGTGAGAAGTGCTATATAAATACAACTTATACTAATACTTACTTACTTACTTACTTAATATATAAATACTAAAAGTATCAAAACGCTCAATCCACGGAGAAATGCACTATTCAGAAACTGCCTTTAAACGAGCCATCAGGACTTCCGTAAAGTTGTGATGTCACAACTATACTACACATAGGTAGAAGGTGCCGTTACAGTCATTCCCCGGCTGCAATGATGGTGCAGAGATGCCAAGAGTGCAGGTGTGGAAGACCCAGAAAATCTAACCAATCAGAGGAGGCTGGGCTTTTTCAGGAGGGGGGGCTTAAAGAGACCGGCGCTGAAAGGGAGCGTTTCAGACAGAGGGCAGAGGACAGAGTGATAATAATGTTTTTTGAACATTAAAGCATGTAAACATGTTTTAGTAGAAACTCAAAATAAAATTATTAACCTGAAACTGAGCAGATTGTGGGCCCTTTAACATCTGGCTTTTGGCTTCTGTCTAATTTCTCAACAGGAATAAAAACTCTGCCCAACAGAAACAACAAATATTGAAACTGACTGAGTGTATTGTGTCTGTTTACACTTCAGAGTTCAGGAGCACACGGCGCTGCGCCCCTGAGCTCCTGACGGGGAGAAGAATCTCCCCTGGGTCCTGGTTTTCATGTCAGAGCAGGTGGTGGAGGGAGGGGAGAGGGAGGGAGGGAACAAGAGCGAGCAAATATGTGGAGCTGAAAGCTGAAAACAGCAGAGCTCAGGCTTAGGCAACGCAAACCACAGTGTGTCAAAATATTGCTACAGTAATGGAGACATCAGGGGCCACTTACAGTGAGGGAATAATCCAGGAGCCATGCAGCTATCTGCTGTCTGAGACTGTTATCATCATGTTCTGTCTGATTAACTTCATCTCCTATATAAATACAATGCATTATTAACAACCTCCTTCACTTTTTCATCTTGCAGCTCGGAGGAGAGTCATCTTCACACCGAGATCGTTTGCTCTGGACTTTCGGACTTTTCAGTTTGATCCAAACCAAATTTACAGGTGTGAAACCTCCCCCGGACCACGGTCCGGATCAAACAGCCGAACCTTGGTCCGACCAAAAGAGGTGGTCTTGGTCCGGATGAAACTGAACCATGGTTCGGTTTGTTTCTAGTGTGAAAGCATTTTTTGGATAGTTCTGACTTTCTGACCAATTACAGGACGTTCTGGCGTACAAGAATACAACACAGTAACAAGCAGTACAGACTAAAATCAACATAAGAACACACAAAATACAACACGGCACATAATATACTTGTCAAAAGAAAACAATAAGACTCAATGGGTACATGACTGAGCAGCTTTTATCAGACTTTTTAAGCTTGATTTTAAAGTGCTGATAGAGCAACATCGTCTCACATCTTTGGATAAGATGTTCCACTGATTTGTGGCTCTCAGAAGGCTGATTGCCCAAATACAGTGCGACAAAATGGGATACAGCAGTCTTGTGTAGAGGCTATTCTGGAAGACCGAATAGAATTCACTGAACGAGTATACACAAGGTCACGTAATGGAGGAGGGGCCAAACCATTCAGGATTTTGTAAACCATACACAGACTCGAAAATAAATAAAATGTTCAAAGCTCAGTAGATTGTGTTTCTCCAGTATCCTACAGTGATGGAAGTGCACTGGCTTTTTGTCTAACGTTTTTAGTGTTTGTTTGTATAAGGACTCTAGAGGTCGTATTACTGTTCTAGGTAGAACCCTCTGAAAGGGTTCAAGGTGGAACCTTTATAAAATGTTCGACCAGGAACTACAAAAGGTTCCCATATGGGGACAAGCCAAAGAACTATATGGTTCTAGTTAGCACCTTTATTTCTAAGAGTGTACCTGGAAACGAGCCTGAGCAGTTGAAGAATGGAAGAGAGACTGACAAACCTGAACAGGGACTTTATTTATTTTCTGTGGCAGTGAACAGGACACATGGCCCTTCAACCATTTACTACACCCACCCTTAGCACCATGCACTTCTCTGCAGCTATCTGCTGGCACTTCTCACACACGCACGCACACACGCACACACACACACACACACACACACACACACACACACAGAGACTCACTTCCCACAACAAACCTGCTATATCAATGCACAGGTTCACATCAAAGACAGTAGAGTTTCATCGTTTGATTTACAGAGTTGACTGAATATTAGTGTGATGTGAATATCAGCAGCCAATCAGCTGCCATCTCATCGGTTGTGAGTTTGCTGACAAGAGTATCCAGGGATTTCTGCTGCATGTCATTGGGGGGACCCTCGAGAAATAAGCAATTCCCACAGCAGCACGAGAATAGTTGACTATTGCAACTGTCTAATCTGTCATCGTATATATTTATTTTATTTTATTTATTTATTTATTTTTTACATCAATGTAAATGATAGCATCACCCTGGTTGCCTTGACTTTTGGTTTATGATACCTACATGTTTAGTTCAGCAAGATAATCTTCACAAATTACTTACACCATACATTACTCCCTGCAACCTCCGCCATCACCCCACTAAGCTGTTGACGGTGTTTAATGTCCTTGACAACCTCTGCAGTCCCATTTGTTAGCAACTGCCTTTTTAAAGACATGTAAAAGCTACGGAATTCACAAGTTGGGTATTTACCAACATATTTTATGACAAAACATTAAAATCTCTGAAGCTTGTGTTAACCACAGACCATATCTCAGATGTCTAAACACAAACACATTCTAAAAACACTGACTTCAAAGCGAGGGAACTGGAAGTGCCAAAATGCTAACTCATTTCTGGGGTTTAGAACTACAAACTGGGGCACTCATGAGGTGAGGGTCTGGGTTGTTAGCATGGAGCATTTGCAGGAACACATTTCTCAGCTACACTAAAACATAAACATCTGCAACATTGATGGTGAAACATTACTTTGAACTCATTAAAGAATTAAAAGGGTCGTCATGTAGACACCATAGTCGTTTGAAAACCAAGTATTGGGGAAGTTGGTCATCAAAATGAAACAATTGGGAAGCTACAACAATAAATATTTTCTTTTCTTTTGAGACTGTCCTCCACAGAAAAACAACACCACCTGTCGTTTGAACAAGCAGTAATTGCGACCCATGTTTGACATTTTGTTGTTAGGCGGCGCCCTCTAGTGTTCACAGATATTAGCAGGAAGTCATCAAATGTATTTAGAGCGAGAAAGCCATTTAGGGCGTGTGGGAGGGGTGGTGGATGGGTCAAACAAACACAGGACTTTCACCCAGGAGTCCACTGTTCGTGTGCTGTTTGAAAATAATGGGCGGCACAGTGGTGCAGTGGTTAGCACTGTCGCCTCACAGCAAGAGGGTTCTGGGTCCCTTCTGTGTGGAGTTTGCATGTTCTCCCTGTGTTAGCGTGGGTTTTCTCCAGGTTCTCCGGCTTCCTCCCACAGACCAAAAACATGCAGGTTAGATTAATTGGTAACTCTTGCTAAACTCTCTAAATTGCCCGTAGGTGTGAATGTGAGCGTGAATGGTTGTTTGTCTCTATGTGTCGGCCCTGTGATTGATTGGCGGCCAGTCCAGGGTGTACCAATGACAGCTGGGATCGGCTCCAGCCCCCCCGCGACCCTGTGCAGGATAAGCGGTTATAGGTAATGGATGGATGGATGTTTGAAAATAAAAGTAAACTGAAAGTTCTTCTTAACTGAACGTAACAACCAGAACTATGTCACGTCACATGCGTTGCACGGAAGTGATTTAATGTAACAAATAAACTGATTTTAACCCAAACTGCAACCATACCAAGTTGTTTTATTGCCTAAACCTAAACCTGCCGAAACAACGTCCATTTTCACAATGTTAACTGGTTTAAAACCATGAATGTAATGTTTATGTATGAGGACGAAAAACAGTCATATGGGCCATATTTATCACTAGGGGCACTATTTTAGTAAACACTTGTATGGGTCTTATTAGAGAGGAGGGAGAAATGACAAATATGATGCTATGCTTTGGAGGACCTGCTTTTTTTGTATTGTGAAGATTATTCAGACAAAACCAATACTTTTGTTTGGTCTTCCAGGTGTACAGCCCTCAGTGCAGTCGGACTGTCTGTCCTGCTCTCTGTCCTGCTCTGTTACTGCATAGGTAAGACCCTCACACACACACACACACACACACACACACACAGTGCTGTGACTACATGTACACACATTAGTTTGGTCCAGGTGCAGGATGTCAAATGAAACTTTTATTTCTGCTTCGTCCATTGTTAATCCCGTCCCGTCTCTCTTTCCATCTCGTCCATCTTCCTTCCCTTTCTCACTCTCTCTGTATCGGCCCTTCTCAAACTCGTGTTGGTTTTCACTCTGTGGTATGAGCCCATCAGATAACCAGACTGCCAGGGTTTTCCATTCTCCAGACATCATCCATCCCTCTCTCACCACTATGTTCCAGGATGTGCTATAGGTGAAGTGAATTGTAGCTGCAATCCATGTAAACATGGTTTTAATAATGCAGTAAGCTGTGGGGAAGTGTTGGCAAGCTGTATACCATCAGATTTTCAACATCACTCCATCAGAATCAAGAAAATTAGTCACATGAGCATTTTTTATGTAATGTAACAACAACAATTAATTTAGGACCGGAATCATTCTCTCAATCGGAAGAAATCTGCAATCATCAAATTGCCGGAATGCTTTGTGCACTTTTTCTTCCAGGGTGCTGATGAAAGGCAGGAATCTTCTTAGAGTAATAACTCAAAGAGTTCATTGTCAGGTTCATCCTATTCTCCCCTTAAGCCATTGAATTGTCTGTCTTTTTTTTAATTGATGTTTGCAAACATGACTTTTGTGAGTGTGCCATTGAAGTCATGAATCTCACTGGAGGCGTCTGGCTAACAGCTTATACCAATAGGTTGCATAAAAGTATTGACCCATTAAGCACTCTTTCTGAAGCTGATGAGAATACAATTTGGAAGACGCATTGTATCTGGGCCCTCAGATTTGTCTTTTGGCTTTCACTTTTGTCATATAAATTTTAAACTTGAGAGTACTTCAGTCCAAAAAGAAAAGCAAATCAGTATTAGCCTTTAAAATCCCAATGAAGGCCTCACATTTACACCTGTAGTCATAAAAAATACTTTTTCTTCTCCCCAACATCGCTTTAGACCTATCAGGCTTTGCTCTTTGTCAGATTGTGTGCGAGGGGTATTCTTTTAGAAAAGCCTTGAGAGAAAGAGAGAGTTAGGAATGATAGAAAAAAGAGTCAGGGGAGGAAGAATGGTATTTTTTCTAAAGGTCATCGATTCCCACAGCGAACAGAAGCAATTATGATTGGAGCTCAGATGGTCCTTGGACTCTGAGCTCTTGTGCCACTTTGCCACAGGCTAGTGTGCGTGCATGCGTGCATATCATGGGCTCCCTCATGCAGCATTATTAGAAAGCATTCAAAGCATCTGTTAAGAGTTTCCTGTGATGATTGACATATGTGATGTGATGATTCATACGCACACACACACACACAGAAACATATACACACAAGGGTGCACATGCACACACGTTTTGTATTTTATACGGCCTGTGATAGACAGGATATCCAGAGCGGCGGAGAGGATCATTTGGAAATTAACTTTTTCGGTTGTCCATCAAAATCCGATGATGACATCCACTCCTTTAACAACAAGATCTTTGATGGCTGAACAGTCACATCCTGGACCCACAACCTCTATAGGTTGTGCAACAACACGCAAAATTCAGATGGAGGGCAGGCAGTGTGTGAATGGAAATAGAGGCAAGTGACTACATAACTACATTAACTCATACGCAGCAGGTATCATCAGAAAATTGAAACACATATTGGATGTCATCTAACTATAAAAGCAAGGGCCGTCAGTGAGTGTCTGTGTCAGTGGGGGCGGGGCTTCAGGACTCTGCAGACTGAGTTCAGGGGTTGAAGTGGGGGAGGTAAAAACAAACAGTAGCAGACTCTCACTGTTCGGGGGTTGGGGTGTGTGTGAAAACACGACTCTATAACAGATCTGTATACAGCAACAGAGTCTGAGCTCTGAGCTGAAATGGAAACACTGCTGCAACAGTCTTTGATTTAATTAAAGGCATTTGTTTTTAAGGATTCTGTTCTACATTAGACAGAAAAAGAATATCTGAATCCAACAATTGAAAACTGAATACCTACCCAACTAACAATTATCCGAATAGGCGAATATTCAGGTTCAGTCCTATTTTTCACCCTAACATTCCTCTAATGGGGAATGCTGCTTTGGCAGTGGAATAAGTAATTAATAAGTACTAAAAGCTAAATTCCCATCAGGTTTACATCAAAAACATAGCACTGAGACAGCCCTTTTATAAATTACAAATTATCTTTTAATGTATGCTGATGCTGGCCTGTCTTCAGTTCTTGTGCTACTTGATTTAAGTTCAGCGTTTGACACAGTTGACCATATAATTCTTTTAGACAGATTAAGGCACTGGATGGGCATATCTGGTGCTGCTCTGGACTGGTTCACCTCATACCTTTCTAACAGGAGCTTTCTGACTATGTCTTCTTTTTCCACTTTAAAATATGGTGTGCCCCAAGGGTCAATTTTAGGACTTATTCTTTTATCCTTTTACACGCCCCTCCCACCCAGCTTTCTTTTCCGATCAAAGCTGTCGGCGGCTCGATACATGTTAAAGTATCCTTGGGTAAATTGCTTCCAAAGGCATAGCCATCGGCGTGTGAGTGTGTGTGTGAGTATTTATATCCCCTGATGAGCATGTGCCTTGCATGGCAACCTCTGCCGTCCTCCTGTGTGAATGTGTGAAAGACTCCCAGTGTAAAGCACATTGAGTGGTCGCAAAGACTAGAAAAGCACTAAGTACAGTTAATTTACCATAAATTAATTAAAATGAATTAATTTATTATTGACGTGAATAAGTGCCACATGCACATTTAAAGAGATTACTTCCCCAAACAAAAGGCAAAAAGATGAGGGAAGAGTAAATCATGCCTACATGTGTGCTGACAGAGATACAAGAGAATAAATATTTAAAACAATACATAATACCTGAGTGCCTTATGGCATTATATTTTTATATTTTGAATTGTCACCTGTCTGAATTTTGTGTTTCTTTACATAAATAGACATGTGCATTATAAATTCATGCAGAGAAGGCAGAAATTGATGCATAAATATTCACAAGAATACGGGAAATGAAGTTTTTGATGCTCTGAGGGAAGACCCCAAGAAATGTTGAAACCAAACCTATGCCCTTGTAACAAAGACATACACACATCCACACATAAAAGCTTCCCCTGTGACTAATTGAGCCGGTGTGTGCCCCATAAAACAAGGCCAGCATCGAACAAATACTCAGCAGCTCTGAGACCTGTTACACTCCCATTCAGTAAACCCATTACGATGAATGTCTCTCTGTGACTCCCACTGGGGTGTGCTGATTTTTAATGATTCTGTAAAAAAAAGTATTTTTCAGTCCAGTACTTTTCACAAAAACATGATTTTTCTTCACCTACACTTCTCTAAAACCAGTTAATCTGATTATTCCCAAAGTCAAAGTAAGTGGAAGAGTGAGGATACGCTGCTTCATCTTCATTATTCCAGGAATTCGCTCGTACTTCTGCATTTGCAACATTTGCACGCAGGCCTAAGCTATGTTGCCATGGGTCTAGTATCATTTCGGGAGCTACAGCATAATGATTTGTAATAATTAGCAGAGGTTGATTTTTCATGTCAGTAGTTTGTAAAATAACAGGGACACATTTTTGCTAAACCTAAACCTACCAAAACAACATCTCTTTTTACAACATTAATGGTGTGGTGAAAACTGCTGTCATTTTTAGGTATGAGGAAGGAAAACAGTCATGAGTCATATTTATTCCGACCGCTAGGATTAACATGAATTTGTTGTTGTTTTTTTCTCACAGATCAAAAGTAAACACAACAACACAACAATTTTAGTAAACGCTCATATGGGTCATATTAGAGAGTAGGAACAAACAACAAATACGGCCGTCTGTTGTGGAGGACCTGTTGTATAGTCTGTATGGTTGAATAGTTTTCACTGTAGGCTCCTTCCTTAAATCCACAGATACATTCCTCTGAAATGTTCTGTTAATTCACAAATTTCCTAAAAAGGTTCTGTTGGAGACCCAGTCTTGTATGACTGTTGCCATGGCCATTAATCCTCACACACACGCACGCACGCACGCACGCACGCACACACACACACACACACACACACACACACACACACACACCACACACTCCTGTCGATTAGCCAGCACTCTCCCATGACCCTTTGCTCCTGTCCTCACCAGGAGGGGTTGTGGATAACGTGCTAGCACAGCACGGCTCTAATTTAATGAGGCAGAGAGGTGTATGTGTGTGTGCAGAATCTGTGTGTGTGTGTGTGTGTGTGTGTGTGTGTGTATTGAGCAGTGATCTCTTACTAAATGTTCCCAAGTTGAATCAGTAATTGGTCCTTGACAAGACTCTTTCCACTATCTGCTGTGAGGATTCCAGTCCAGGTTCCTCATGTGTTGTTCAACACAAACAGGTTTTGATCTGCAGAGCGTCACCATGTCTGCTACTGTCACATATTCAACATCAAACTTCTCTCAGATCTTTTATACTATTATGTTTTATGTCCCATGGTAGTCTGTGTGTTTTTAGAGGCTCCCAAACTAGAGTAAGACATTGATCCTCAGTTTTGTTTATTTGTTTGTTTGTTTGTTTTGGCTGGTGTGAAAATTAACCCATATGAGCATGGAGAAAAAGTAAATCAAATAAAATCAGTATTTGTTACGTTAAATCACTTCCGTGCACACAGAACATGATGTAGTTCATCTAGAACCCACCCAGGGGGTTCTACCCAGAAACCTTGAATATATCAAGGGTTCCATCCAGGGGGTTTCACATATAACCCTCTTGTGTTCTGAGAGTTCTACAAAGAACCAAACTCTGATTGTGTTACAGACTGCACACTGAAACGAATGGCGTCTTCTAGTGGCGGGGAGGCGGAGGACACCCGCCGGCTACCAGACTGCTGTTCAGATCATTTTCAGTAACTAGCAGATGTCTGACTCGTTAACTAACGTTAGCTAGCTTGCTAAGGTCAGACAGCCAAATAACTTGAAAAATATCCAGCTGGTCTGACCCGAAAACAAAAGCCCACTGCTCCGAAAATACACACTCTCCCTGGAGTTTTTTGCCTTTTATATATGAGTGTATTTTAATGGCTTTAACCACAGCATTGTCACACCATAAAAACATCATTCTTTTTTCAAAACACACTCAGATATGAAGGGAAAAAGACGACAGAGGTAACCATAAATTATGGCAGTGCATCATTATAGGTTATCAGACTGATGTTTGTTACCTGACAAAAGAGTACTTTTCTATATTTGTAAACTTACATTCTGGTGGTGGCTGCGTAGAGTTGTGTCCGACTCATCCTGTGATCCAAATAAAGTCCAAACGCAAAGTGGTTATTGACATAAAGTAGACGTAATCACTTCCAAAATTCAAGACACATTTTTCTTAAATGAAAAATCCAGTTTCAAGTCATGTTTTAGGCATTTAAACTTCTACTCTCATCTGATGACAGCAACGTGGTTTACACTGAAATAAATAAGCTGCTACTTGAAAATTGTAACAAACTGCTGCAAAACCTGACCTCAGTGACCCTGCGACTGCCGCAAATCGCTTTAGCCCGCTCAGTTCTTTTAAATGGAACGGTACACATAAAAATGGCCGCCGCTCTGACCATTCTGCTCCACTCTATCCACAGCTCCTCCATTTCTAGCCTATATAAAAATATTTAAACATTATACATCAGCATTTTGTCAAAATCAATGTCAAAAAAGGAAATGGAGGAGTGAAAGCTCCTAGGTTTCTATATAAAAGTATTTAAACATTATTTATCAGCTTTTGGCCTTTCAATCCCTCCTCCTATATATCAGCCTTTGGGCTCTGAATTACAAAAAAATCAATATAAAGAGTAGTTAAACACTATGTATTAGCCTTTCGGCTCTGAAACCCAACAAAAAGGAAATGCCTAAAAAGTATTTAAACATTATATTTAGTATTTAAATAGATAAATCCCATCTGTGCACGTGTGCCTCGGTGTGTCGGTGCCTGTTGTTTTTGTTGTTTTTTGTAGTTAATTTTGTGTTTTCCTACAATACTCAAAGCTCTTTCACCAGAGAAGAGCTCATGAACATCAGGGGAACAACTCCTTCGGATTTATTTCCCGACTTTCTACTTCCATCTATGGAATTACTGGACATTCTTGTCAAAGGTGTGATCGCCTTTGTTCACAGTGAAATGCCGATGGAGAGGACGAAGATCTGGGGTCCTCGTACACCTCCGAAGATGCGGAATACGAGCTCCGTTACCGGGAATATTCCTCTCCAACGTCCGCTCCCTGAGCAATAAAATGGATGAGCTTCAGCTACTGGCGAGGAAAAACAGAGACTTTTCATCATATCACATCTTGTGCTTTACGGAGACATGGCTCAGCGGAGTTATCCCGGACGCTGTTGTAGAGTTGGACAGCTTCTCAGCTCCTCAGATCGGATCGCGACACGGAGTTCTCCGGGAAGACGAGAGGTGCAGGTATCTGTTTTTTCATTAACAATGACTGGTGTAAAGATGTCACAGTGATCCTACAGCACTGCTCTCCTGAACTGGAAACTTTCATTATCAACTGTAAGCCCTTCTACTCTCCCCGTGAATTCACCTCATTCATTCTGGTCGGTGTTTACATCCCACCGGGCGCTCACGTGCAGGACGCACAGCGTGCACTCGCCAACCAGATTCTGGGGCTAGAGCGGAAATATCCAGACTCTTTTGTGATTATTCTCTGAGATTTTAATAAAGGTAACCTCACCCATGAACTCACGAAATACACACAGTTAATTAAATGCCCGACCAGAGAGCAGAATATGCTGGATCACCACATTAAAGACTGCTTATCACGCTGTTCCCAGAGCTGCACTGGGACTCTTTGACCACAACTTACCACCTGAACCACCTGATTCCTGCATACAGGCAGAAGTTAAAACTCTCAAAACCTGCTGTGAGGACATCCAAGAGGTGGACCAGTGAAGCTGTGGAG
>JAOVVB010262377.1:0-18975 GCA_028570985.1 Heterobranchus longifilis | reverse complement strand
AGTATTGTTTATTATTATTATTATTATTATTGTGTATTATTATTATTATTATTATTAATTTATTATTATTATTGTTGTTGTTGTTGTTGTTGTTAATGATTATTGTTTGTTTGTTTGTTATTATTATTATTCCAGACGCCACTAATGGTGCCATACTGAGAAACATCTACGCAGGAGGAAACTGTTCGTATGCGACGTGCACGTCTGTTCAGGTACCAACACAAATATACAATACAGACCATAATTGTGGGAGGTGTAATAACACCATAAACTCAATTATTTATACATATTCATTTTTAAAGCCAAACATGAATTTTCTTGTTTCTTTCACAGGAAGCTCATGAGTCAAACACTGGCAGTGCCAACAATAAAACACAGCACATTGATGATATGATCGACAAATGGGTCTCTAACTGTCAAACAAAACCCTGGAAAAAGATCCAACAGTAAGTATAATGCAGTGGCAGTTATTATTTCCTCAATATATAAGTGGTTTGTTGAATAGTGCAGTGTTTTATGACTGTTATTAGCTCTGTATTCTCACTGTTATTGATTAACCTCACAGAGAAATCTCCAGGACGTTTTCCTCTGCAGCCTGTATGAATCGAATCTTCCTCGACCAAAGGTAAACAATCAGTGCATGATCCTCACTTCTTATCATCTGGTGAATTATGTGACATTTATATGCAATTTTACATACATAATACACATAATACAACACAAACATTCAAAACAACAACATTAAATTGGCAACAGTCAAAACAACAATTGAACATACAGACAAATAATATAAAACACAGAAAAACAGAAGAAAAGAAAAGAACAAAAAGAAAAAAAACAACAGACTACACAAAAATAGCAAATACATAAATAAATACAACCATTAAATGGCCACTGAATAACAGATGTTCATGTCATTTAAAACATGTGCAGTTTGTCTCAAGATAGGAAATCAATTCTTAAACATACTAAATAATGTCAAAGATCGAATGTTAGAAGGTAAATTGTTCCAGTCAGAGGAAGCCTTAAACATAAAAGCTCATTTTCCAACTGCTTTTGTCATTTTAGGAATTAAAAAAGAAAAGTTTTACATTTGCATTCACTCTTTGTCTTCATAGCAAAGATCAACATTTCCAGACGTCATCAAAGTTCTCCGGCTTGAACTTGTCACTTGTGCAATCTGCTTTCAAGAAACTGGCACAGAAGGATGGTGTTTTGGCAGAGGTATGTAACTGAGATGTGACGACAGGGTTCCCACACATTTTCACAGACAAAATTTCAAAACTTTTCCATGACTTTTCAAGGACCCATAATAAAATTCCTGTATAAACGTATAATAAACAAAACATCACACATTGATGCATATTAGAGCTACGTTACATCAACAGCTAGAGAAAATAAATTAAATCTTATGTTACATTGTGTAGAAAGTTTTTTTTTTATTTGTCAAATGTTTATTTTATTTTTGAAGTACATACAAAAAGAAACCACAAAACATACAAAATGCAGGATACAAAACAATATAGAAAAAACCTAAAAAAAACCTAAGAAACCATGAAATGCATCAAAACACAATAAAATAACATGCAATGATCCAAAATCCAATTTAAAAACCCTATGACTATAACTATGAAATGTGACCATGTATGTTTGGTATCTGATCAGTAATTAATAAGGACGATTAGGAAGTTTACTTTCACAACCTTTTTGTAAACTTCTGTTCAGTTATTAAGTTTTGTGTTCTCAACAGGTCGAGGCTGCCGTCCTGCTCTTGCTGACCTCTCTTGATGAGAATCCAGCGGGGGTGGAGGGGTTGAGGATCTTCCTGCTTCTCAACGAGCTCCTGCGTGTGATGCAGAGACACAAACGGACACACGCGAGCACAGAGCTCGCTGCGGCGGTCGCTGCTGCCGTACAAAGACTCTCTGCTGACCGCCTGCGGGTCATAGGTACTGTGACAGATAACTCTGTTTGAGTGGTTTCATTTAACATTCATCATGTGCAAGTAATTTGTAATTCTCTGGACACAACATCACAGAGGCTCCCTTTCAGTGGAAAGAATTGTCACATCAGGAGAAAAACAGGAAAATGCCAAATAGCTGTTCTGCAGGTTAACTGAGGCTTTCACAGATTGAGGCACATATAAGATACATGTATCCACTGTGGTAAAAGGCTAAATGATGCTGGTGACAGATAGGTTCAGACTACATAATATTTTTGTCTGTTACGATAGTCACTATGAGATAATCGAGATAATCGGGATCGATTACATGGCTGATTAAAGTATTTTTTCTTGAAAAATTCCTACTTTTTTCTTGAAACATTACGACGTTTTTTCTCGAAACATTACAACATTTTATCTGGAAAAATTACGACTTGTCTTAAACCATTACGACTTTTTACTTGAAACATTACAACTTTTTTTCTCGAAACATTTTCATTTTTTCTGTAAACATAACTACTTTTTTTTCTGGGAAAATGATGACATTTTTTCGCAAAACATTACAACTTTTTTCTGTAAACATTTTTCTCTCATTTTTCACTTTTCTTCAGAAACAAAGAGATGCTGCTATCTGCTGAATAAGTGTTAAATAAGTTCATTTAAGTTCAGCAATTTTAAATTGTTGTCGGCTATTTTATCAGATGCAAAAAAATCAGCATTATAAATCGGCCACCGGCTGCCCCGCTCTCTAAATATCTGTATCGGCATCGGCCATTGAAAAACCCACATCGGTCGACCACTAGAAGTAACTATATACAGTATGCCAGTCTGATGTCTAGCCTGAAGTTTACTATAGCATTTATCTCTATTGTTGTGTATTCTATATTGTATATTGTGAATTCTGTATATTCAGTGTGCTTACTGTTTTCTTGACTGTTTCTATAATCGACAGTCTTTCCTTGAAGGAGGTCTCTGACTGAAAGCTCGCTAAATTTTAAAATATTCTTTTATTTTCAAATTAAATTATTAATTTATTAGAATTATTTAAAGCATTGAATGCATTTTTATTTGATCAATTGATAACTGATGTTTATTGTATCAATGTATTGACTGATTATAATTTAAGACTAGTAATAATAGTACTAATTATTATGGTGGCACACTGTGAAGTGCTCACTGACATGAATCTCCATGTTGTTTTCCTCAGGGGACTGGTGGTCGTCGCTGTCGCCCTCCACCATGATTAAACATGTCCAGGTGTGGAAGAAGGCCCTCTCAGTGATCCTGTCCTCTAATCCTGTTCCTCGCAACTCTGCAGTCAGAAGCCTGCTACTGGTCCTCCAGTACATGTACAACGTTAGTGTCTTGTTTTTTCCTGTGAATTTCAAACCAGAATGTAATCCTACTCACCTTTTCTACAAAGAATTCTCTGTATTTCCTACCAGTCTGTCACCTCATTAACTCTTTCTAAATAAACCTGTTTTAAAGGCCAACAGCAGGACTGCAGGACGTCAGAGAATCCCAGAAAAAACATTTTGTTTGGAGATCAACCAGACATTTCTTCAACACAGTCTGCAGATTTGGCGTTCGATGTCAAAAGTCAAGGTAAAAAAAACCCTATTAAAACTAGTTTTAACTAGTGGTCGACTGATGTGGGTTTTTCAATGGCCGATGCCGATACCGATATTTAGAGAGCAGGACGGCCGGTGGCCCATTATAATGCAGATTTTGTTTTTTGGGTTGTTTTTTTTTTGCATCTGATAAAATAGCCGACAATAATTTAAAATTGCTGAACTTAAATGAATATTTATTTAACTATTCAGCATCTCTTTGTTTCTGAAATATATAAACTTTAATAAATAAAAGCAACGTTATTGCACAGGACCACCGAGCAGCATCTTTGTTTTTTTGGTCCTTTTGTAGATCTGCATCAGTTTTAATGTTTCCAGGAAAGTGAAAAATGAGAGAAAAGTGCTTACAGAAAAAAGACATAATTTTTCCAGGAAAAAAGTCACAATGTTTAGAGAAAAAAAAGACGTAATGTTTCGAGAAACAAATCTCTGCACTTTAATCGGCCTTGTGATCTAAGATAATCGGTCGATGCTGATTCTCTCAAAACATCATTAATGGGTCTGTCCCGAGTTTGAACCTCAGGATGGCAGTCAAGTCATTCCTTCCTTCTCGCTCTCATTGTTTATCACTTTTAATATTGTGCCCATTCATGTAAAAAAAACAAAAAAAAACACCAAATTTTGTAGAAAAAAAAGAAAGAAAGAAAGAAAAATAGAAGAAAGAAACCTGTGGAAATCAAGTTTACATTTTGATAAGTAAACTACTGTTGTTTTTTTCAGGATATGGATTATCAGATACTTAACTTCCCATTTGTGATGGATCTGAAATCGAAGATAATGGCTTTTGACCTCAATTCCGCATGCACTCAGGTAACAGGAACTTTGCCTCATGAGAACTAAACTATACAAACAATATTGTCAGTGAATCAACATTTATAATGATGTATTATCAATGTATAGTTAGTTTTAACCCTCTGGGGTCTAGCCCCTTTTTAAGGGGTGGGTGGAAGTGGGAGACAGAGAGTCTTTAGGGGGAGACAGCAGGTCAACAGAAGCCACACAGAAGTCTACATCATCTGACAGCTGAGAACCTGAAGATTAATTTGGGATGCAGCCCAGCATTTAAACATTGTGTTTTAGTTTAATTTTTTAAGGTTTACTAGAGTGTATAAGAGCTTAGAACATTATGAATTCTTAGACCACTTGAGAATTGAAAGAAAATGTCAAAAATACCTCCAAAATACCACGTTAAGACACTAAGACCTTGAGGAACACCATATAAAAATGAATGCTGAGATTTGGTATCAAAAACATTTGACATTTGGAGATTTCTGTAAGAATCGCATTTTTCAGCGATCCCCTTTCCTGACAAGCTAGCACAATGGATTCCTTACATCTTCTAGTTTCATATGAGACCAGTATGGTTACTGTAGCTCCAACATCCAGCCCGCTACAGCCTCTGAAACACAGCATGTCGGCTGGCGTTCATAGGGTTAATAATAAAATGCATTACAGTACATCACAGACAAATGTAATTAAGATAGGAACATTATTTTTTAATGACATTTCTAATTGCATTATAGAAAGAACACCAGCCAAAGATGGTTTGGCCTGGATTTGTTCTCGAGTCGAATCTTTATTTTCAACTGAAGCTGAAGCGAGCGTCACTTATGGAAGGGACCTTCAAACAACTGGCTGCTGCTCATCCCAGTGACTTCAGAAAGCCACTTGTGGTAAATATTTAGTCTTGACCTGATTACGACGGCATATTAGGGCCATTGTGTGTGTAAAAAAAAAAAAAACAAGCCTGCTGAAGGGAGCAAAAAAAGTCGAAAATAATGTGTTTTTGTCAAGGAACAACATCGCTTCACTTTGCAAGGTTGGAGAAACCCACAGCACGAAATCTTCAGAATAAAAACGCTGTCAAATAAATCACAAGGTTATACACACAATACAATAATACCAAGCACACTGGATACATATCACGTGTCAGAATAGATTACCATGAAGTAGTTCTGAATCCTGTCAACAATTCACAGATAATTCAAACTGCACATCCTCACAGTCGTCTGGAATGATTTTCACTTAACGCTGAACTAAATTACATTGATTTTGCATTAGTTATATGGGTTTCTTTTCATTCAATAATGGTCTCCTTTCATTAGTCAAATAATAATAATAATAATAGTAATGGTAATGATGTGTGGGGAACTTTGTACAAGCCTCTGGGCTTCTTTTCCCCTCCATGCACGTCTTTTATGTGCTAAATAAATAAATAAACTAAACTAATAATATTTTTTTTATGCAATCTTTTATTTTGAAGGCAAAACCACTCAAACGGAAGTGATCCGGCTCCCAAGTGCTGCTCATGTGACGCGATCTATACTGTTAGTTTATAAAGTCGCAAAAATCTTCGAGTTTATAAAGTAACAAATTTGCGAGTTTTTTCTCTGAGAATTGCTCCCTTCTGCAGGCTCTTTTTATTTTATTTTTTTGCATAATGGCCCTAATATGCCGTCGTACCTGATGGTTTAAACATAGCCATATTATTTTGTACTTATTTACTTTTGTTATTCTCATCTAAGCGTCTACCTAACATGAATAATTCTGACTTTTTGTCTCTATAGGTGTATTTTGATGAGGACCCAAAGGTCACAGATGTCTACAAAAGAGATTTCTTTCACCACTTGTTTCGTGAAATGATGTCGGCTAAATTTGGGATGTTCATGTTCAACGACTCTGAAACGCTGGCATGGTTCCCCTCCACCGTAAGACTCACAGGAACCACTGGCTTCACTTTATTTAACAGATCTCCTGCTAATGATAATAAGCATTACAATATGCAGTTTGAGTCAACATAAATTCACACTCTAGTGAAATCTTCATTGTTTCTACTTATTCAGGCAACAGAAGGGGACAAGACAAACTTCTTCCTGTTTGGGTTTCTGTGTGGGTTGGCCTTGTACAACAAGAGCATCATACACTTACCATTCCCACGAGCTCTGTTCAAGAAGCTGCTCGACGTCAAGCCCACGCTGGAGGATATGATGGAATTCAGCCCAGGTGTTGGAAAGTCAGTATTCATCTAAATTCAGTCATATAAATGTGTAGTTTTAAATTAATTCCTGAAAGGTCATAATATATGAAACTGTTCTTCACTTAAAAATGACACCATACTGTGTCATTTGTACAAGCAGCGATTACGACCCATATTTACGTTTATACAACAGTTAGTTCTGACCAAGCAATCTGATTGGACAAGAGGCTTTCGACGAGTGCTGATAATCAGTATAACATCACTGGGACTTTAAACTACATGTATCACTCCACTTTACGAGTTTACTTATTTACATTAATGGTTGTTATCTAGCGTTTTCTTAGATCAGGGGTGTCCAAACTTTTTTGAGTGGGGGCCACATTAGATAATGTGAAAATATCTGGGGGCCACATTAGATTAGGGCCAGCTGCTTCTCGCATCATATGGGTTATATTTAAAAAAATCACATACAATACAATTGTACTCCCAGGATTTTATTTTAAGTGCCATACTAGTACATGTACGTGCACCCAAACAAGAAACACATTAGTTGCGTAGTTCCTTCCTACTTGGTGAAATTGCTTGATTAACCAATATTGTGTGGTAGGCACATATAGTATGTTTTCAGAGGCATGCCAGGGGCCATTTTAAATCTGTCCGAGGGCCACATTTGGCCCCCGGGCCGGACTTTGGACATGCCTGTCTTAGATTGTAACAAACTGCACCGCAAAGATGAACATAGTTCCACAAATAGCCGAATATTTGAGTTAAATTATGAACGGTCGTCAGAAGAGGACAAAGGGGAGGAAAGAAGCCTGAAACAAAAGTATTTGTTTAGGTTTAGACAATACATATACTTGATTAAGTTTGGGCAACCAAACTGGGAGTAAATAGCACTGTTGGCAACTGACACCTGGACGCTAATAGCATCTTTCTTTCTTTTAATATAACGTTTTGCTTGTTTTTAAGGAGTCTGCAGTACGTCTTGGACTATGAAGATGATGACCTAGAAAACTTGGACATGTGTTTTTTGGTTGGTGTTTTACTCTGAAAGATTGCCAGTAATGTGTCTCATTTATCTTTCTTACACTATTCCAGTTATTTCTCAGTGATATCACAAACCTCTGCTCTTTCCTAATTGATCAACAGATTAACTGGGATGGGGCAGAGGTTGACCTTGACCCCCAAAATCCTGGAAAGGGAGTGACGAGTCAAAATAAGTAAGACTTTAAAAAAAAACAAATTGTGTATTTGACCAGCACCCATCGACTCCATTTCAGAGAAATGTTTGCTGAATTTAAACTGTAATGTGCTAAACAGGCAGGAGTTTGTGGACGCCTACGTGGATCATGCCTTCAACACGTCAGTGGATGGCGTGTTTCAGGAGTTCAAGCGAGGCTTCTTCCAGGTGTGTGACCGAGATCTGGTGAGGCTGTTCAGACCGGAGGAGCTGCAGGAAGTGCTGGTGGGCCAAGACGTCTACGACTGGGCAAAACTGAAAAAGGTACTGTTCCAAACACAGCCGCCTGTTGTTTTCTCTGCAACTGATTTACCACATCTTCACATTCGTGATTTTACTGTCAAATTGAGTGACTCTCTTTTTTTTCTTCTTAAATTAGAACACATTGTGGGAGCCTTGTGTTAGCAACCCCACCAGACAGATGTTTTGGGAAGTTTTTGATGAACTGACTGAAGACCAGAGGAAAGATTTCCTTTGTAAGTATCACAAAGTACCGAATGCTATTATAACAGCGGTTCGTTGTGGAGGCCTTTTATTTAATTTAATGTAAGTGTTTGAAAAATACATACCGATAATGATTTGTCAGGTGTAAAAATAATTAAATAGAACAGATGTAAACAGCTGGTCATTATCCACCATTCAATTTGGCAGACACACACACACACACACACACACACTAACTCTCCCAGGACCGGATTAGCCTGCTGGGGGGCCCCGGGGCAAAAATGAACTGCTGGGCCCCCATTAACCGCTGTCCCTCCCCTTTTCCGTGCGTTGTGTACGGTGTGCTTATCAGGACTCTTCCACAAAACTACAAGTCCCACAATTCAACAGGCCGATCACAGTGGAGTTTTCTGTGACGACGCAGTCAGTGTCAATTTATTTATTTATTTTCAGCCGGTGTCAAATGAGAGAACACCGTTAGTTACCTGTGCTTGAAAATTCAAAACAATTATTTGTAAGATGGGACTCCAGAGAAAATGTAATGTATTATCATAACTGTTAATCATCCGTTCATTCAAATATATAAATACATAAATAAAGGAGCTACTGTAGCTGCTATCGCTATAGCAGATGATGTTGATGCAAACAGACAAAAAGTAACTTGAAGTTCCCCACTTTCACTCCACGGGTGTTCTTCAGGGTTCCTGACTGGTTTCAGGAGGGTTCCTATTCTTGGCATGGATCAGGTCCAGATGAAGGTTCAAGTTACGCTAATCCAGAGCGGTCAGCACTACGATCAGCACTTCCCTGAGTCTCTGACATGTCACTCTATTCTGTGCCTGCCCTTATACTCATCCAAGGAGATCATGCGAAACAGACTGACAGAGGCCCTGATCCCAGAGAGAGAATTCACTGGGGCTGATTTTTAGTTTTAAATCATCTTTCTTGTGCTACCTCATAAGATTAAACCAAAATCACTGTACTGAATGCACATGACTTGATATTTGTACTTTAAAAAGGGTGACCAAAGAGCAGCATTTGCAGACATTCCCAGGGTTCCTACGCAGTATAGAAAAGTATGGAATTTGACTTTAGTAATTTCCAGCTCTGGATAAGTACGGAAAAAAGAAAGGAGTATGGAAAAATATTTGTGTTTCCAGACTATTACCCCTATTCTGTTTTCTAAAATATAAAATTCTAAATTTCTAAAAGATTTATGTTTTTCATGATGTTTGGAGCCAAAATGTTTCCCGCTGTGTGACGGTACGTGTCCACCGGGACTGTCAATTTCCACGCTTCCCATTCATTAAGTAGCCGTGCAATGCATTCCGGTAGTGCCACGGTGATTTTCGAGAGACCGGATGTTGCGGTGTCTGCTCCTCATTTGCATAAATCAGGGTCATGCAGCCCTCACCGAACTCCAAACTCCCGAAAATGTTTTAAATGAACCGTTGTCGATCTAAAATGAAGACAGATTCAGCAACTGCCGCCTCAAATGTTTACAGAAACACATTTTTCTGTGAACTATTTTCATAATATAAGAGGAAGTTGCCAAATGAGCCGCCATGTTGGCCCGGTTTGAAATCCGGGAGCAGACAGCCCACGAGTGAAAGCGTTCGTCCAATCAGGTGCAGCAAAGTGTTTGCATGTAGGAGCGGTCCATTCCTGTGGACAGGTATCATGAGAGAGTGCGGGACAGATAATAAACATAGCTATTTGTACTCAGATGTCAAATATGGTCTGAAAAATCTATTGAGAAGTCTCAAAATTTGAGTCTGGAAAAGTCTGGAATTTAAAAATGGAAAATGTGTAGGAACCCTGCATTCCTCCTTCGCAGCATTATGGTGTAGCAGCATAACAGAAGGCACTTTAAAATTCTCTGGGATTTTTTTGTTTTGTTTTGAAATATAACACGCTATAATTTAACTGATAATTTAAGATATTTATGGTCATAGCACAAGTTTTACATCTTCTCAGGAATAAAGTATTTTTTAAGTGGTACACCTTCAATACAACACTATTATAAATCGTATACTTTATTCTTCTATTAATATTTTTGGCTGATTATGTGTCATAGAAGTGTCAGTTAAACTGTATGGTAATTTGTGTTTCTAGTTATTATATATTGTGAGGAGTAAATGGAGTTGAGATATTATATTATATACCAGAATCAGAATCAGAATCAGAATCGTGTTTATTGCCAAGTATTTTTTACACACAAGGAATTTGTCTTGGTGATACGGTGCATAAACAAGAACACAAAAACACAAAAGTATATATAAACAATTTTTTAATTTTTTTAAAATTATTTCTTATTTTTTGTACTTGTTATTATGTGTGTGAAGTGTCTTTGGGTACCTAGAAAAGCACTATATAAATCCCATGTATTATTATTATTATTATTATTATTATTACAGACAGATAAGCCAATGGTGTAAATTCTGGGTCTTTTTAGAAAATGTTCAACCTTGTTTCGGACATTTATTTTGCACTTAATTGTTGTGTTGTTTTATTGTTTAGTCATGAAAATGTATATTTTGTTTGCACTCCATATACCATGTAACTATGACCAAGAGAGACAGCTTAGTGTAAAAACATACATTTGTCACAAAATGTTTGAACAATAAAAACATATTGATACTAGTTACATTGCATCAAAGTAATAGATTATGTCTGGTTGGTAAAAATTAATAGACTGGTTTAATCCCTAATATGCCTGTGTACTACTTTCTATGACAGAGATGCAGTCAGTCTTGGTACTACCACTAGATGGCACCAAAGTCAAAACATGTCAAATACTACGGCTGAAATGTGTGAACTTAAAGGTGCTGTAAGTGATTTACACTTATTTCGTGTTTGGTCAGTAACGTGGGTCTCCCAGTCCCTCTGCTCTGCAGTAAACAGAAAATACATTTCTGGAAACCTCTCTCCTGATTGGATGGGAACGGGATACCAGAAAATGTCTTTTCTGTATCCTGCAGAGCAGAGGACCCATGTTACTGACAAAACACTCTATCAGTGATGGCTGTCTGAATGTAGACCTATTTAAAAAAAAATATATATATATATAATAATCAAATACCATGTACAGCACCTTTAAAATATCCATAATTTGTGAAAAATATACACATTCTATTATTCATTGGCCATATATGCACTGAGTATTGTGCACACTACAGTATACTGACATTCTTAAGATTTTCCCTTTTGTTTCTGAAGCTGGGTGACTTGGTGCAGCTGGTGAGAGGACGTCTGTCCAGGATGCAGCGAGCTGTGCTGTCGGCTCTTATCGTCATAGAGGTCCATGCTAAAGATGTTGCGGCCAAACTGGTGGAGCAGGAAGTCTCAAGCATCACTGACTTTGAGTGGATCAGCCAACTCAGGTTATCTGTTTGTTTTGTTGTTTTCTGTTTAGCTTTTTAGTTCTGTTACTCCTGACGTAGGAGTCCACAGTATACTGTCGTTCTGCTATACTTTGGCTGCAGAACACATTTGATACTGATCTGATTCTGTTTGTAGATTTTACTGGGCAAAAGATGACTTGTACATCCGCGCGGTGAATGCAGAGTTTTTGTATGGATACGAGTACCTTGGTAACTCCGGACGTCTGGTCATCACCCCGCTCACTGACAGGTAGTCTTTTCTTTTTTTTTTTTTAAGTCTAATGTTTTTTCCTGAATGTCATGTACTCATTTGAATACACCACTCCCTGCCTCTTTCAGATGCTACCTGACTCTAACAGGAGCTCTACACCTGAAGTTCGGAGGGGCTCCTGCAGGTCCGGCAGGGACAGGAAAGACAGAAACCACTAAAGATCTGGGAAAGGCTCTGGCTATCCAGACTGTTGTTTTCAACTGCTCTGATCAGCTGGACTTCATTGCTATGGGCAAGTTTCTCAAAGGACTGGCCAGGTGAGAGGCAGTTACTAAAGTGTGATAGAAATATCACACTGTTGCATGTTGCATCTTGCATGTTGCATTTTTTTTGTCTGTCTGTTGTTTTTGCAGCTCCGGGGCGTGGGCATGCTTTGATGAGTTTAATCGTATTGATGTGGAAGTGCTGTCTGTGGTGGCACAACAGATCTCCACCATACAAAAGGCCCAGCAGCAAAGGGTGAGGAGCTGATTCACACACTGGTACCTGCTGTACTTATCCACAGAGTACTTGAGTTGTACAAGTACTGTGCATAAGTACAGTGAGTATTTCCATTTTGTGTGAATATGTACTGTATTTCTGCTGCATTTCAAGAAAGAAGAAAATGTTATGCTTTAGTACATTGTATATGTTTCATATATTTGAGTTGAATAAACTTCAACTTTTAGAGGCATTACAGAGAATTAGAAACATTATAGTGTTATGTAAAAACCAACACAGGTACTGAAACATTTCTGTGTTACACATATCTGAATCAAACATGGTCTTATTGTTATGAAATGACAAATACTGCTTATATGTGTCAGCGAAAATGTAAGTAAGTTATCTGTGATAAGTTCAATGTCATACATTGCAAGTTTTTACAGTAATTGAATTATAAAAGAATGTTTTATATGCACTACTATCTCTTACACTACTCACCAATATAGAAAGTTGGTCAGCCAACTACAGCACTGTACATTTTACAGAATTAAAGTTAATGATGTCAATGATTTAAATTCTGAAAGTGACCAATCTTACTGTAAAAGTAAGTCAAATCTGGAATCAACATTTACTTTTAAATGAGTACTTTCCCATTAGTTGCAAAATGTAAATATTGTTTTTATATAAGGAAAGAATTTGATTATTTTTCACTGCATTCCACACACATATCTGTCTGAGATAATTGTGTGTGTGTGTGTGTGTGTGTGTGTGTGTTGTGTTTGTAGGCAGAGCGGTTTGTGTTTGAGGGGGCAGAGATCCCTCTCGTCCCGTCCTGCGCTGTATTCATCACGATGAGTCCGGGCTACGCTGGACGCGCTGAATTGCCTGACAATCTCACGGTTTGAAATTATGATTTAATGTGAAATAACTGTGTAATAACGCTGATGAAAAGCAGATGGGGTTGAACAAAGGAGATTCTGTTTTCTACAGGCACTGTTTCGTCCTGTGGCCATGATGGTACCTGACTCTGTGATGATAGCTGAGATCTCCTTGTACTCGTTTGGATTCAGTGATGCCAAAGTCCTCTCCAAGAAAATCACCACCACGTTCAAGCTCTCCTATGAACAGCTCAGCTCTCAGGTACTGTATGGAAACAGAGGAGATCAGACTTAGGATCTGTTTAAATATGATTTATGTCTACCAAGAAAATGCACCATTTGTCCAGGGTGTGTGTGATATTGAAAAAGCAAGTTAGATTGGCATGTGTATATTGTGACAGACATGACTTTTTTAACACTAGAAACCAAACTCTATAATGTCTCATGATAAATAAAATAATATAAAATAATAAAGAGAGATTAGTATATTTATTGTATTAGGATATCTTTAAAAAAAACAAAAAAAACAAACAAACAAATAACACCAAATATGTAGGCTACATTTTAACAAGTTTAATTATACATTTCGGTAGTTATACATTTATCAATAGAAATTCTGTGTGGTCAATATGAAACAGGTAAAAAAAAATATTATTTTCTTTGCCTTTTGTGTAATTTCGGCTATATAAAAGCCATTTTAAATGAAAATACAGGTGTTTTTAGGAAAAGTCAGGAACCAGCAGGATTGTATTTTTTAGTTATTACACATATAAATTTCAAAAAGGTCAAAATGACCATCATGGCCATTCTAGTGTTAATCGTTTTAATTTTACAGCATTAGACTAGGGCTGTGCTCAAAATATCGGCAATATATAGTGACGTGCCTTGCTGATATCGATACATTCGCAAATGCTTTCTTTTGAAAAAGAAACATCACTTACGTTGCAGTGCACAATAAAGCCAATAGTTGGCAGCCAAGGCCAATCAACATTACACAACGCATGTTAATTTAAAAAATGTAAGAATATTTTATGTGTATTTAGGCTATTAATAACTCTGGGATTAGAAACAGAATATTTTAGTTTACTTTAGTTGTGCGATCGCTGTTATACAGAATAGTTAAGAACAGCTGTTATAATAAATTCTATGTAGTTCACACAGACATGACCATTATTCAGAATCAACATGTATTGTGATACGTATCGTGACATATCTCTGTATCTCTTGTATTGTATCGTATTGTTATGTATTGCACTACATTAGACTGTAAAATATTGGCATACAACACATAATTAACACATTCCTGAGAGGATGGAGAGATGTGTGTGTGTATATAAGAATAACAAACATACATAAAGATGCTGATGTTTGCTCTTGTTTATATGAAGGATCATTATGACTTTGGTATGAGAGCTGTGAAGTCTGTGATCTCAGCTGCTGGAAACCTGAAGAGAGAAAATCCCGACATGAATGAGGTTAGAAATGTTTATTTTCTTCATGATGGAAATAAAGTATAAGAAAGTATGAACCAAATTTTAAATTAAGTTTGAAAAACTTCCTGTCCAATTAATTATTCTTCTGCAATCTCGCCGTCCTCCCAGGAGTTGATCTGTCTGCGGGCCATTCAAGATGTCAGTGTACCAAAGTTTTTACAGGACGACCTGGAGCTCTTCAGCGGTATTGTGTCCGATCTTTTCCCGAAGACAAAACAGGAGCCAATCAACTATGGCACACTGGAAGAGTCCGTGCGTAATATCTGTACCAAGAAGAACCTCAAAGATGTGGATGGTTAGTGTTTCTGGAAGTATGTGTTTTCAGATATGCAGTAGCTGTGTTTTTAGGATGAGTAGATGACATTATTGTGGTGATTGCAGGTTATATAAGTAAGTGTATTCAGCTGTATGAGACCACTGTGGTGAGACATGGCCTGATGTTGGTGGGACCCTCTGGATCTGGTAAAACCAAGGTAAGTCTTTTACTTAATACACAATATTGTTTACAGTTTTATTCACAGCCTACAGAAGCCCTGAGAGGCAAATGAGGAAAAAAAAAATCTATTTTCTAAGTCTGATCTAAATTGTTTTCTCTCATGATTATGACTTAAGAACAGGGGAAAAGGTTTTGCCAGGACAATCTTTCTAAGTTCCTTAAAATCATGTTATTTATCTGTGAAACAGGTGGGAAAAAAAAGTTTTGCCAGGTGAATTTGTTTTTTTGTCAAGATCCTTTTTGTTTTTTGTTGTAATATTAATTTCGGCTATGTGAGGCTGAAATGCACCATTACCTCATGTTCTAAATAGGACTAAAATTATTTTCTTCCAGGTGAGTTTTAATTCCTCCATGCACTCTAAACACAAGGTACATATGTATCAGCTGTAATTTTGTAATTTATTTTCTCACTTGCCTCTCAGGGTTTCCGTAGAGTTCTCCAAAGTTGCCTTTTTGTTTTGCAGTGTATAGTCCTGTCTGTAAGTATTACTGTTGTGTGTGTGTTAGTGTTATGAGATACTAGGTGCAGCAATAACAGCTCTGAAGGGCCAGCCCTCTGTGAGCGGTGGTGTGTATGAGGCGGTTCAGATATATGTCTTCAACCCCAAGTCTATCACCGTGGGACAGCTCTACGGGGAGTATGACTCGCTCACACACAAGTGGTAAGTGATGCTTCGTCCCTCGCAAGCTACAGAACAAACAACAAAAAGTCGGACATATACTACACACACTCTTTTTCTCCACGACTACAGGACAGATGGTATCCTCTCGTCTGTTATCCGTGGAGGTGCAGCATCCATGGACCATGAGAAAAAGTGGTACATGTTTGATGGGCCAGTGGATGCTGCATGGATTGAGAACATGAACACTGTGCTGGATGACAACAAAAAACTGTGCCTGAGCTCTGGGGAAATCATCAAGCTCACTGATGTACGGTTACGGTTTCACAGTTCTTCTGTTTTTTTGTCCAGGTGTTTTCCTCATGTGCATTCAGAGGTTTTGTGTTTTCTTCTTGCAGGTGATGACCATGATGTTTGAGGTGCAAGACTTGGCGGTGGCCTCTCCCGCCACAGTGTCTCGCTGCGGCATGGTCTACCTGGAGCCCAGTATTCTGGGCCTCGTCCCTTTTACAGAGTGTTGGCTGAAGCGGGTCCCCGAAGCCCTGAAACCATTCACAGAGCGGCTCGACTTCCTGTTCTCCAGGTTCCTGCAGGTGAGAGGGGACACAGACCTGAGAGACACCAGCAGGCAGTCCTTATGATAGGATAAACAATGTGCTGCTTTTGTTTTTATTTTTCTGTACTTTTACCCAGGACTCTGTCGCATTTGTCCGCACATCAGTAAAGGAGGTCATCACATCTCTGGACAGCAACCTGACGTGTAGTCTGCTTAAACTAATGGACTGCTTCTTCAGTCCCTTCAACGTTAAAAAGGTGTGTGCATTATTAACCCCCATGCAATCAATATGTGTGTGTGTGTGTGTGTGTGTGTGTGTGTGTGTGTGTGTATTTCTGTTCAAATAAGCTGTTTGAAGCAACTCAAACACTTGTAGGAGTTTCACCTTTATATGGTAAATACTGAGTGCTTTAGGGAAGCTGTGATCTTGTGATTTTGTGATATTGAGGGAATCCAGCGACTTCAAAACATAAGGTTTGGAACTATTTATTTTTTGTTTTAATTTTATTTGCACACATATGACTACATAAAATCAAAAATAATGATGAACAAGAAATGTGTCAGGTGAGGTCAAGAAGCGACAGGGTTATACAAAGGACCTCCCCGCAACTAAAGGAGAAAAACAAACAAACAACAACAACAACAACAACAACAACAACAACAACAACAAGAAACTAAGCTAACACAGTTTTAAAAAATACAACAAAAGACACAAAATGAGCAGACACTAACCAATCACTTGTTAACAATCCCATAAAAACAGAAAATACATGAAAAACAATACAAGGAAAAAGAAGAAGAGAAAATAGCTAAATATTAAAAATGGCAATGTTATTTGAATTAGTGCATTATTATCATATCTATCTGTATGGTCAAGTGTGGTGAAACAATACAGAAGATGCTCTGCTATCGAAAAAGTTTGTTAGGTTGCACATATTCCACTTCAGTAATAATAATGTATCTGCAGTCATGCTGCTTGATCAGTCAATGACAGTTTCACTGCAGTGTGAAATTAATGTGCAGGAAGTTACAGATTTCACCTTTAAGTTGGTGAAAAACAGCATTCTTTACTTTTGTACATGTGAATTTTGTACATGTGATCCCCTCACCGGTCCTTTATTGTCCTGTAGAATGAGAGGTCACCGCCCCAGAAGAAACTGGACCGTCTGCAGGAGCTGATTGAGCCCTGGTTCTTTTTCTCTCTGGTGTGGAGTGTCGGAGCCACAGGAGACGCAGCCAGCTGTAAGCGCTTCAGTGCCTGGCTCAAGAACAAGATGGCAGAGGAAAAGGTCATATATCTGCTTTAGCATCCCAAGAGCAAAACAATGTCGTTTGTATTGACAGCTGGATTATTTTGTGACAGGGATTAACGTAAATGTATTTGTCCTTCAGATTTCATTATGCTTTCCGGAGGAGGGCCTGGTGTATGACTACAGGCTCGATGATGCAGGGATTAGTAACTTGGAGGATGATGATGAGGAAGATGAGGAAAGAAAAGTAAACAGATTATGCATAATCATACAGATTTTCTTTCATGCATCCAAGACCATCAGATGTATTTTTGCTTTTCACTCAATCATCTTTTGCCTGCACTCCCAGGTCCAGTGGGTCAGCTGGATGAAATACGCAAAGAGTGTTGTAATCACCCCAGATACAAATTATGCTGACATCATCGTTCCCACTGCTGACACAGTGAGAATGTCTTTCCTCATGGATATGCTTTTGACCAATAAGAAACCTGTGAGTACTTTGATTGGAGTTGTACATATCTGTCTGCAAATAGCTATTCAGAATCCAGTAATAAATGCTTTACATTTACCATATTTCCTCAAATAGTGGCTGGGGCTTTTATTTACCTCAACTGCAGAGGGTAGCAGGCCTGTTTTCTGAAGCAGGCTTGTATTAGAAGGCAGGCTTTTATTTCTAATTCCCTCTATTTGATCGGACAATAACACTTTAGATGAGTAATCCAGAACAACAAGATGTTAAAAATAGCATGATTATTGTTGAATTTATTAAATTAAAAGTGATGGAAATATACTTTATGCTTAATTGGCATGCAAATATGACAGACACAGGGAGTTTATCCACCCTTGTTTTTTCCTTGGCCATTATTTGGTGCAGGCCTTTATTTGTTTGTGCCGACCACGCACATTATTCAAGACCCGGCCACTATTTCAGGAAATATGGTAAATGCTTCCATTCCCTTGAAAAGGCACCGTATAGATTATTATTTTCATAATAAAATAATTAAAAAACAAAAAAATATTTAGTTTAATATGATATAAAATAGAGAAAGACACCAAAATATTCAGTTTAAAATAAATATTCATATTTGAGAGGAAGAAAACAGCATTTTCTGACATTTTTGCATGAAAAATTACTTTAATGATTAATCGATTATCAAATTAGTTGGCGATCGACTAATCGATTAGTCAACTAATCGTTGGAGCTCTAACTAGATTTATGTGTGTGTGTGTGTGTGTGTGTGTGTGTGTGCGTGTGCGTGTGCGTGTGTGTCTGTGTCTGTGTGTGTGTCTGTGTGTGTGTGTGTGTGTGTGCGTGCATGTGTGTGTGTGTGATCCAGGTGCTCTGTATCGGGCCAACTGGCACAGGAAAGA
>JAOVVB010262362.1:0-18977 GCA_028570985.1 Heterobranchus longifilis | reverse complement strand
AAACTGTCATGCCACTTCCACAGTGGTGTATTGTAACAAAGTAATACTACTTTGTTATAGTACAGAACATCCGTGGCCATATTTGTAAGAAAGGTTTTCTGATGTTGTTCTCAGATGAACTGCCTGTTATGCTTGCCCAAAAATATGGAAATATTGGCATTAAGATGCATTGCAGATGAATGGTTTGTGGCTTCCGCCACGGAGGGAAGCCGCTCACCGTTCATCTGCACATACCGCCCACACTAAGATTGCTTTTTTTATTAACAGCATTTGAATCAGGAGAGACAAGTGGATGAATTAAAGATAATGTTTATTACATCAGATGATATGTGATAATTAAGCCTTGGCAGAAAGTCTTTGGCGCTTAGACTCTACAGGGAGATTTGTTATCGAGGGGTGTCTGCCCTGAGCAGCAGCAAGATAAATCCCCCCATGGAGTCCAGACACTGGTGGTGGTGGCGGCTGATGATTCTGCTGAGACTGATGAGGCTGATGGAGCAGCTGAAACTGCGAAGACTGGCGGTGATGGGGAGGTGGAGTGGCGCTTTGCCATTTGCGATGATTTGCACCGGAATAACAGAGAGAAACAGCCTCAGCCGCATGTATAACTGCTGCATGAATGAAGTGAAGGCAGGAGGAAAATCATATTTAAACAGAGGCGCCAGCAGGGTGATTGGCTAACAATAAAGGTGTGGCCTTGTGCTATTGGATAGATGGGATCAGCTGATGTGAGGAGTGGATGCAAACAGCTGATATCATGATTGACAGCCCTGTAAAGGACAGCAAGGAAAAGCATGCATGAGAGGAGTGAATGGCAGGATGCAGGAGAATACAGCTAGAGGTCTAAGCATGCAAAAGGATAGTCTAACTGATTGAACTTATGCTCTTGTACTTTTACTTTCAACACTTAAGTACCAAAAATAATTTTCTGATATTAAATGTACTTAAGTGCAGTAAATATCAGATACTTTTACTCAAGTAATACACTTCTACCAAAGTCATTTTCTGGTAAAATATATGTACTTTTACTCAAGTGTGGCTTTCAGGTACTTCATCCACAAAGAGTAGATGTGCTTCCAGCCCATTAAAAAAAAAAAAAAATGTTTTTCCTTTTTTTGTGGGAAACCATGTTAAAGATTAATCATAGCAGAGTATTCTTTTACATTCTTTAAAATCCATCTGGAGGAGATCTTTAATGAATTGCAGGTGCCATCATTTACTCTCTGCAGTATTGACATTTCCTGAAGCTGCCACATTTACTTCTGCGGGAATAACTTTTGACAACCAGAGAGAGTGACTGAAATTTCTGCAGAGACAGTGACAGCAGCTGTGTTGCGAGAGCAATGCTGTGGCTTTTTTCAGTCACAAAAAAAAAGAAACTAACTTTTTTATGCCCTCTTTTCCAATTCAAAAAATAAATTGCATTTTGGTCTATTAAGGCTGCGACTTGTGCAGACTCTGGCATCTGTCTTTGCTGTCATTAAATTTGTCCTATATTAATGATAGCAGCTCTTGTTGAAATGTCAGAATGTAGAAAGAAGCCAGTTTGAGAAGCTGACACCAAAATATGACAATGCAAATGAACTTGCTTGCTGACACAAAAAGGCTCATCTTTTCCAAAAGTTGTCAAAAGACAACAAAACTTTTAATAATATGCCAATCTGTCATTCCAAATACATGAATACAAACTTTTAATAATATGCCAACGTGACATTTCAAATACATACATTGATTGAACATTCAATGTTTGAACATATTAAACATTGTAGTGCATGTAATTAGAGAAAGTTTGCCACCAGGTCGCCAATTTTCTTCCTGTCAGCCACTTTCACCACAAACTAAAAAAAACAGCCGGCACCTAACAGTGTTGTAGGCAAAACATGCCATGAATTAACGGGTTAGAGCATGTGCAAATTTGACACACTTTTTTCTAGTATTGCAATCCAATGTATTGTAGCTTGTCAGGTCAGAAAACCAAAAATAACCTGCACTATTTAGGATTGTTACAAAAAGCCATGTGGAAATATATATTTTTTTAATATAAAACATTAAAAGACTAGCACACAATAAGCCAAGGATGTAGTGACCCTCACCATCCAGTGTTGTTTTACGACTACTTTGCATGGAGCTCAATATAATTGGACAGCATCCGGATGTTGACGAGCATCAGTGATGCTCAGTTTCTTCTTTTCAAACTATTTTGGTCAATCGGCTGTAACACACCAGTGACTCATGGCCCGGGAGCAAAATGCATTCAAAGGATAATTGGGAAAGGTGTCACGTCATTAAAACACAGCTACAGGCCAATATGCAAACGATTGTTGCGAGAATCGCAACACAGATGCTTTTAGTGACTCATAGTCCCCTGGAACCACCAACTTTCACTACAATACTCATCAAACTGAAGCTACATCTGAGACTGTACTTTTTACCTCCAGCTTTTACTGTAGACGTTTTAGACACAAGGTAGATTTAAAACACACTTGATCTTATGTCCTGTTGTTTTAGTGATTTGATATGATGGGTGTGAAGTCATTTATGCTTCAATCTCCTGTCTTAACACCCAGGCATCTTGATACGATGAGTCATTTTAAAAGTCAGCGGTAAAACACAGTAGAAGAGTGGATTAATTGCTGAATTACATCAAAAATACAAATTAAGTTTCATCTAAACTCCAAACGCAAGTCTGCATGTCAAAGGGAGAAGTCTCCGTTTGAACGCTGCGATAATGATTAATTACCGCAGAATGAGCTAAACTCACGCTGTGTTGAGCTGTCTTCTGCTGATCAACCCTCCTAAAGATGTGAAGAATGGGAGAAGTCGGAAAATTGCAAAGGAGATGAAGAGATGGCTACAGAGGGGGTTGATAAACAATAAACAGAGATGGATAGTGTAAAAAAAGATACGAGTCAAGAGAGGAGAGGGAGGCATAGTAATTATAGTCATCTCCTCCCCTCAGATCTTTGGTGAATAAACGAGCATCAATTAGCCACAATGGCTTCCGGTTGCCTCAGTGTCGGAATGCTAATTAATTTCTTCTTTGTATTCTTGTTACTCTCTTCCCCGTCCTCTATCGTCCCTCCTTTTGTCCCTCCATTCGTTTTCTTTGTTTCTCTCACTGTCACTTTTTTACTGTCCTGAAAGTAAAGGTAATAAACATCTTTTTTTTGTGACTTATTTTTATCCGATTGCAGATAAAATAAAGAAATTAAAATGTGTGCTACTTTGACTCTGATGCAACCGCCTCTCTCTGTAGTCACCACTCAATGTCCCGCCCACAGTACGATCTGATTGGTCAACACGTCACGCCTATTAACACCACTGAAGGCTACTGTGCCACAGAAGGGCAAGTCTGTGTGGGAAACACTGAAATGCATAGGGATCAATATGACTGTTATAGCCATTCAAAGTAGAAATACTCTTTCGTGTTTTGTAATTTTAATAAATTAACAATGTTAGAATAAAATGTACAGTTAGTTGCAGATGTTTTATTTCAACAAGTCCTACAAACCAAAATACCATATAGGTCGTATGTTCCGACCCTCTAATACAACCCGACACGAGCGTTTCCTAAAATAGCACCCCTAGCAGTGGAAGTAAATACAACCCATGAGTGTTTTCACCCTAACGGGGTTAAACGTTACATCCACAGTTTTAAACACTCTGTTAACATTGTTAAAACGGACATTGTGGCAGTAGGTTTAGGTTTAGGCAACAAAACAACTTGGTAGGGTTAGAAAAAAGGGGCTAAAATCATGATATTTGAAACATTAAATCACTTCCATGCATCTGCGTATCTGTGCCTCGTGCGGCGGAACATCACGTACTTCCGGTTGTTGTCTCCTGGCTGGAAGTTCTGTGTTTCTTTGGCCCTCCCACCAGCCCCTCCCATCAACCCTTAGCGTGTTTCTCGCTCTAAATACTCCATCACATTACTTCCGGCCTTTTGGTGCCACAACATCAATGAACACTAGAAGGAGACACCTCACAATAAAATGTCAATACACGACCCCTAGAGGGCGCTTAACTTCAAAACATAACTACAGGTTGTAATGAGCTCCCTGTACAAATGACCTATGAGGACGTTTTTTGGCTGTATATATAATAATAACAGGCTGTTCAAGTTATTACAATGCAAAATTTAAAAACATTCAAAATGAGAGGCCTTGGAAGTCTTAGTGTCAACAGACTGCTGCTGTGAAATAATGGAGTCTGTATATGTATGTATTTGTCTGTTATCTCATACCAATTTGACATAAGGATACAGAGTGTTTTATATCTGATGAGGATCTCAACCTTGGTATATTGGCTGCCACACTTTAGACTCAGATCTGATTGCAGACTTCCTCTGCCATGCCCACTGCTGCTTTGCTGGTGTTTGAACTGCTTCCTCTCTCTTCCTCTGGGATATCATCAGCTGATCCTGTGGTTTCCGAAAGAAATGCTAGAGCTTGGAACTTCAATGCTTCTGTAGCTACTCCTCAATAGAGCTTTTCACACTGCATATTCTTAGCCCAGGGCTATCCTTAGCTCTGGGATAAGTGTTGCCCCTTTACACACACATCGTTAACCCAGGGTTAACCTAAGCCCAGGGCTATACAATACACACTGCACTGGGGTTAAATGTCAGTTGGAACATGTAACTAACCCGTTTCACATTGGCAAATTTTAATCCTGTACTTAGTTGATTAGGAGATAACCCCACAAACTTGAGGCTAACCCTGCTCTGGAGCAGGGCCAACAAGCCCTAGAGTAAAGTTAGGGTTAGCCCACTTTGGACTGTGCCAGTGTGAAAGCCTTCTTAGCCCCAGGTTAACAGCTCCCTTAGCCCCAGTCTAAGACTCTATAGAGTCTTGAGAAGAAGTGTGTTCTTCCTCTTTGGAGCTGGGACACATCAAGCTGATGGTTGGCCGTTGGTCAGTTTGGAGACGTCGGTGAGCGTCTGTTGCCCAAGTTTTTGCATTGCGTCCTGCACCGTTGGCAGTAGTCGGCCCAAGTCGACTGCTTTTCGGCCGATTCAACATGTTGAATCGGCACTGGAGCTGGCGGAAGAAGTCGGTGAGAGGAATCACTCTGATTGGCTGTGCTTCAGTGCACAAGAAGATAAATTGAAGAGAGGAAAGTCAAGATGGCACACAGAAGGCTCTTGTCATTTTTCTGTCACATTTCGTAATGTTTCATCCACACACTTTTGTTACAGCATACTGAAGCACATTGCTATCACCAGATGAGTGACAACTTTGTTCGGCCCATTTTCATTTTGCAACCAGTGTAGCATTAAAGCATGGTGGGATTATCAAGCTAGCTAACTAACTAGCCAGCCATTCGCTAACATTAATTAGCTTGATAGAGCGTTGAATGTTAAACATTTTCACAACGACATGACCATCCGAAACTAAACAACTGAAGAGCAACTGATCAGCACGATTCAAATGTTGCTTTGTTTCATGTAATCAGAGATGCTTTAGAAGCTACATGCAACATTATGTATAACAACAGCTTTTATATCTGGTTTCTCATTTTGAAACAGACTGCCGCCTGCTGGTATGGAGAGTTATTACCTCTCATGCAGGCAGAGAAAGTTAGCAGTTAGCTGTAGTCTTTGCGATGTGTTCAGGTGCAACTTTTTTGGCCCGACGGAGGTTGATTCAACAGTTGGCCTCGGTCACTGCTAGTTCTTTTGTGTCGGGTTGGTGTGTCCCAGCCTTTGGAGAAGTATGTGCCTCTTTAGGCCTGACTGACCAGTAACTATACAACACTGGTATAGTCCGTGATATTATGTGCATGCGGTTGTTGCTTTCTTGGTGTGTGCGCAGTTGTGTGAATGTGTTTGTGTGTATTTTCATGTGTGTTAGCCGCAACCATGATAGCCCGATGCAAGGACACATATCCTGTTTCTGTGTGTCCAGCTATAGTACACTTCACTATTGATTGCTACAGTTCATTAAATACAATAATGACTGCACAGAGTACACACAAGAACACACATTCTCAGGCAGGTTGATCGTAAATACACATCGATCAACAGTATCCTGATGAGATTAGACAGTTTAAACAATTCAATAATGATATGACTGACGATTGAGTCATGGTTTCTTAGCAAGTTTAGAGTTGAAATAGCACAGTCTGATATTATGTTTACATTCACTAGGGAGCTGGTAAAACTGGTCTTCAAATATTAAAGTCCCCCTCCACTCATGAATATGTTTTGCTTCTTGTTACTTCGATGTTTGAGGTTCACTGTACATAATGATGTGTGCAAAGTTTGTTTTCACATTCATCTGCTGAAGGGAAAGTGTTTAAGACGTGTACATACGAGCAGGATTTACTAGTTTGCAGCCAATCATAGTCCAATGCTCTGGATTGATAAATCCATGACGCTGTCCATGGTGCTGAAGTAGCAGATAGATTTGCAACTGTGCCTTTTTTCTTGGACTGTCTATGTTACATGACTTCTTGCTTTGCTCCTGTCATAATTACTACTGCCATTAGAGGGCAAACATAAATATGGGTCATAATTGCTTGTCCAAATGTCCTATGGGGTTGTTTCATGGGGAGGACAGTCTTGCTTAAAGGGACTTAAAGTGTTACCAGTTTAAATTCTAAAATCCTAATATTGACACTGGATCTTAAATGTTAAATTACCTGATGGTGTGACAGACAACATTGGAAGGCGTGTTTCATATTATTGTTCCCCTGCACTGTTTTTAAAATGTCCTTGTTTTATGTAAAGCACTTTATGTAAAGAATTGCCTTGTTGCTGAAATGTGCTGTATAAATAAAGTCGCCTTGCCTTGCAAAGTGAAGCAGGTCAGGTACAATTTTACATATCTCTTTTTGATGGTTTGAGATATTTTCTTTTTGATATTAAAAAACATATCTGACAAAATGACCAAGGCAGTTAGATTCAGAGAATGTGTTGACACACTAACACACTGAAAAGACTGTGTGGACTTTGGGGTCAAGGAAAACTGGAGTGCCTCCAGTTTGGACCATTTGATATATGAAATCAATGTTTAATGGCAAATGTATTGACTGGACATTTCTCTACTACTACTCTTTTGGAAAGTAGGAAATAACTGCTAAAAGGGCAGACGTCTCAGCTAACACATCAAGGTGACACATCAGCCGAGTATTCCTGGTCACTCAACTCTGAATGAACTTCTGTTGAGTTTTTGGTCACAATGCAGCATGAAAACTCAGTAGAGCTGTATGAAAAGGTAGTCATGACAAGCAGCAAGCACTGAGGCACAGAGTTAGTTTTCTGCTGCTGAGGATACTGTTAAGATTCATATCAAAAGATGAATAAATATGCAGCAAAAGACAGCTGTCAGCCTGTTATTATGAGATTCTTGGACACGCTACAGCTCTGTGATATAGTGCTTACTTGCCTTTTTCTTACCCTTAGAGACCCTATTAGCTTATTGCAGATATAGCACATCGGTGTATATGTCGACTAGGGCTGCAAGATCAATCATAATATGATCACGATTCAGGCATATATGTGATCTGATTTTTATGTTACAATGATTATGCCATGTTTTTATGAGCAGGGAGATCCATTGCAAAAATGTCCTTGTTTTATGTAAAGCACTTTGAATTGCCTTGCTGCTGAAATGTGCTGTATGAATAAAGTCGCCTTGCCTTGCAAAGTGAAGCAGGTCAGGTACCATTTTGCATAACTCCTTTTGATGGTTTGAGATATTTTTTTGTATTTTTAAAATTTGATATTTAAAAAAAAATATATAACAAAATGACAAAGGCAGTTAGATTCAGAGAATGTGTCAACACACTAAAACACTGAAAAGACTGTGTGGACTCTGGGGTCAAGGAAAACTAGAGTGCCTCCAATTTGGACCATTTGATAATGATGTATTTTATAATCAAATCAATGTTTAATGGCACATGTATTGACTATAAATCTCTCTACTATCACATTTTGGAAAAAAAAAGTATGAAATAACTGCTAAAAAGGTCAGATTATTGGACAACGCTACAGCTCTGTGATATATTGCTTGTTTTTTTCTTAACCCTTAGAGACCATATTAGCTTACTGCAGATATTGCACATCTGTGTATATGTCGGCTAGGGCTGCAAGATCAATCATAATATGATCACGAGTCAGGCGTGTATGTGATTCCACTTTTATGTTATAATGATAGTGCCATGTTTGCATGAGCAAAAGAAAAACATTCCTTAGGAGCAACAAGAATGTGTAAACGTCGCGGAACAAATCAAAAACAGACATGCACATCCCTGAGTGGGTGTTGGATCCAAAAATACCTGATGCATGAAGGAAGGAAAGAGGTCCGCACACCAGGAGCTCCCGTTGAGATGTTTTATTCTAGTAACGTTTCGGTCTCGCACTCTTCATCTACGGAAACCCATCGATGGTGAGGCGGAACAAATATATATTTTCCGCCCAGAGTTTCCACCCAGCTGTACTTGTAACTTAAAATGTTGTCTGCTGTGGTGACAAGATGAGAATGACAGTGAAAAGCACCTACGTCACTCTGCAAGCAAAAGTGACACCATGGATTAGTAAAACCACCTGAAAGGTCACAAAAGTGCCAGAAAAACATCTGAAAATTCCACATGCTTGACCACTCAAACATCCAGTGGAGCATTAAAAAGATATGGAGGCTAGGCTCTGGTGTGCGAAAATAACAGATTCATGCTTTGATAAACAAATGCTACTCAATGCCTTCCTACAAATGTCGAGCTACCTGCTCTGATGTTGCAATAGTAACGATCCTTGAGGATCACACAGTACTGATGCAAGCTTTTTTTCAAATAAATAACTCATTTGCTCAACTAGAGACTGAGGAACTTCACTAACTAAAACTGGGTGGTAACAATTATAGAGTTTAAATAAACCCTGCATTGCAGAACCAATCCAAAGTTTTTAAGGCGGTCCATCATATTGGGGGCGGTGACCTGCAGAAGTCATGTTGCTGTAAAGCCGTACCAGCAACGTGTATTACGAGATGCCTCAAGGATGGCTCAGCCACAGTCACAAGAAAACTCCTTCAAAGTTTGCGTCGTGTTTGTGATGAAACTTATTCCTCACTTAGAAACTTTTTTTTTTTTTTTTATTAGGACATGATTCATCTGTCCGGCCAGACTATACATCTGCTTTGGAGGAAATTACAGAAAAGACCATTTCCTGTCCTTTCCCTAAATGTAAGGGCCATTACTTTGTCACCGGCCGTTCTTGCCGATGCCCAAGTATAACTACCTTGTATTAGAAGTCCCCAGATGATCGGCAGACAGAGATCTCTGATTGTCTGGTATCGCAGGACTACATTGGTTGCAAATGGCAAAGCCATCACTGCCAGTCTTTGCAGATTAATCAGCTCCATCACTCTCAGGCACCACCACCACCACCAGTGTCTGGACTCCATGGGGGGATTTATGTTGCTGCTGCTCAGGGCAGATGCCCCTCGATTACAAATGTCCTTGTAGAGTCTAAGCGCCAAAGACCTTATGCCAAGACTTAATTATCACATATCATCTGTTGTAATAAACATTATCTTTACTTCATTCCCTTGTCTCTCCGGATTGAGATATTGCTATTTAAAAACACATCATCAGTTGGGCTATAGTGTGAAATGTTTTGCCATTTTCATGTCCTGAAGTTGCTCCTTTGCCTGGTCTCACTGTCGCCTGATGTGATGCATCTCTGCATCACCCTGCCCCCTCCCCTCATGCTCTGTGTCATCTGTGTGCATGAGTGTGTTTGATCAGTGTTGCTCCCACCCTGTCCGTCGCTGCCAGAAATGCTAAAAGTGATGTTCTGTGTGCTCACTTGTCTTTCATTTGATCCGTCTGTGTGTGTTTAAAAAGAGACAAACATGGCATCATAGAAACCCCACTTGTCCTTGGCAAAACGCTGTAAACCCGTAGTGACATCTCCCCAGCCAAAGACTACACACACGCACATGCACACATACAGCTGGCACAACATACATTTGGCTAACTCTCCTCTCTCATCTCGTCCTCTGACACTTCCACTGAGAGCGACTGTTTGTCTCTGCTGAGATTACTTGGGTTGATCCTGCCATATCCAAGACTCAAAGTCCCGATGTGAATTAATTTTTTCGTATCTTATTTCTCATTAACTGACATGTCTTTCCCTCCTACTGGTTGCCTTTACATTTCATTTGAGAGTTATGACAATCCGTATTACACCCCTGGATGAAGATAGTGGGTGTTTTGTGAAGATTTCTCACAATACTGCCTCCAGGATTTGCTATATTTAACAGGGGCACAATTAAATTAAAGTCCAAATGTCATTTAGTCAAAGTGAGAGATTTTGAGGGCTGGCAAAGATGCATTTTGTAGCACAAGTTAATGGTTTGTAGCCTTCATCTTCCACCAGAGGTATTGACATATGTACAAATATGTCCTAAAATGATTCAGCAGGATAGTTAGGTTGCATTCACACTAGTCTCGCGTAGCCAGCTCCACCACGCTGCTGGGGGAAAGTCTGGATTGAATGTACTTACACTCCTGGATAGTTAAAAAAAAAACTGCCTGGCCTGTTTGTATTTCCTTAAACCAATCACAATCGTCCTGGGCATTGCCACGCCTCGACGGTGCATCTGCAAAATAATGTCGGAAAGGAACCTGTTTCAGTGGAACACCTCCACGAAATCGATGTAAACATATTATTTGTAGATCTTTACAATCATCCACTGAAAGAACAGAGCAGGCCTGTCTTATTGCACAATCCAGATCTTCAACGTGGAGGTTGATAACTCGGAGGTTGCTGTTGGTAGCGAAGGGACTTTAGGAATGGGAACACAGACTTCCTGTGCAGCCAGGAAGTAAGGCTTTATCCCGGTAGTGTTTGGTAAGCCCGCCAGACTACATTCACACCTATAGCTTTCACACTGTCGAGCACACCAAACATTGTAAACTGTAAAATGACACGCTGTCGAAACAGTCGCTCGTCTATTGGACAAAATATCAGAGTGAAACTCGCCGACACTTCCCTCAGAAATAAGGGAGCAACATCAAATTTATGCGGAATTGAGTTTGAAGTCTACTATGACTGATAGGAATTCCTAAAATTGCTACATTTTGGAACATATTTTAAAAATAATAATACATTTTATTTATAGGCACCTTTCTCTGCACACAAGGACATCGTACAATGAATATTAATTAAAAGTAAAAGTACAATAAAATATACACAAAATACACAAAATGTAAAAAAACAGGAAGGAGGCTGTTTGCCTCTGCATGACCCACAATGGATGTATTCTTCTCCAGAACAGTGCCCGGTTGCACAAAACACTTCAAGCTGAGATTTCCTGAAAGTCTGAGTTTCCTTAAAAATGAAATCAGTTGCACAAAACACCCTTAAGTCTTCTCCTTAATGTTTCCTTAAACTGTTCACTTAAATATTTAAGGTTAAGGTTTTATCTTGGTCTTATACTTGAGGAATTGTTAAACTGTTGCACAAAAGACCTTAGCAACCAAAGTAAGGAAAAAAAAAACTCTGACTTTATCTTAACTGCAACATGGCTGAGTTTATGGCGATAAATGAAGAAAATTAATGCATCCCAACAAGAGTTTTACGCAACTGGGAGAATGCTGAACGATGACTAATTGATTTTATATTATAGATTTGATCAATTTATGATGGGACCTATATCAGGGTTCAAGTTAGTTTTTCTTTGTATATTTCTGTAATTTTGAACTCATACACAACTCAAATAATAAAGAAATAATACACATATTTGTTTTGCATTTGTTCAAAGTATTTGTGTCATACTTGAGGACAAAACAACCGGCCACTCATTTTCTTTTTGATACCAGTTGAGATATGATTTTCTGCAGCAGCTCAGAAAATGATTTGATAGAAACTAACACATTCTCTCCCGATATTTCGAGCTTACAAGTGTGAGGATTTGTGGTGCTAATAAGTGTTATCTTAAGCTTGGTGTGCAATTACTTATGTTTTATCAAGCCTTTGCAATTTCCCAATTCAAAGTTACCTACCCTGACTGCAAAATATGATTGAAACTCTGAAAATCTATTTTCTCCAGCCTCTGTGGATTTCTTATGTCCAGCCTATACAGTTATCATGCATGGCTTCATCTCCTTTCTATCAATCTTTGATGGATTGTTGTTTTCTAATCCACAAAGAAGCCAGGATGACAGTTTGTGACAAGAGTGTTCCTATATTATCTGCATGTGTTAATGATGCAGTGATGGCTGTCAGTGGATGCAGGAAAAAGCCTTTATTACAGAGCAAGCTCCTCCCTCTTATATACCATATTTGGTTGCACTCTAGTAGATTGGCGTGTAGATAAAGAGTGATATATTGCATTTGTTAATATTGCATTGTTTGCTAATAAGGTGAGCAAATCAAAATCAAATCCTGTAATTGGCTCTAAAGAAATGAGTTCTATGCACAGCCCACTGCTGTGTCCTGAGAATCAATAGGTGGTGCTCTAATGAGAGCAAGAAATGTCTCTGGGGATTTTGCTTTTTTTCCTGAAATGAGGCTCACTAGACAGCAGACTTACACAGCACGTGTGTGTAGAATATTTGTTGGAAAAACATATATCACATTGTGGCTGGACTTTTATCTTAAGGTATACAATGTAACTTTTCCACTTTAAAATGTTTAACAACGACTAGAGCTATGTTGTGTATTTTGATGAGTTGTGTTCTTACATTATCCCAAATACTTCCAACAATTTTCAATCCCAGAGAAATCTGTCATTGTATTCACAGTCCGTTACATTTGGTCGCCTGTCAATGGCATCATAAATAAGTTGTATCCAGTTTTAAGCCAAATTTTTATTTTTTCGTTTTTTAAACTATATATTTTTAACAGATAGAGGATTTTAGTCATCAGATAGTTATTAGAGAGACAAGCTGAGCAAACATTAGTGGCAGCTCAGCTCGCAGCATCCTGTATCGGCCAAACCACTTCGCAGAAATACCGATTTTTTTGTGTTTTTAGCTGTTTTAATCACCGGGACCATTTTTTTGGAGAGGAGGAGACCTCTGCGTATAATTCGTCTCCCAGTAAAATCCTCCTGAATGTCTGGCTCTTAAGTTACCATAGAAAAAGACGTTAATGGCAGCTCAGCTCACCGGCCCCTCTGGGACATCGTGAATCTGCCAAACAGCATCGGAGAAACACAGATTTTAACGTGAAACTGCTTCATTCAGTGTATTCAGTTTAAATCATCTGGTCCTTTTGTTTTGGAGAGGAGGAGACCTCTGTGGAAAATTCTGCTCACGGTAAAAACCTCCTGAATGATGAACACGATTATTGTTGATTGAGAGACCCTTGGCGGCAGTAAATTACATATTGTGCGTTTAAGTTATCAGAGAAACGAGCTGAGCAAACATTAGCGCCGGCACGGCTTGCAGCCCCCCCACCCCCGAGACGTGATTTGTCTGTCAAACAGCTTTGGAGAAACACTGATTTTTAATGTGAAACTGCTTTATTCTGTGGCTTTACTGGTGTTAATCACTGGGACTGTTTGTTTTGGAGAGGAGGAGACCTCTGGGGATAATTCAGCCCAATACTTTTATTTCAAATATATATATATATTTTTTTTTTTGTTCATAAATTGAATAGATATTAATTCAGCCCATGTGTGCTCTTAATACCTAAGAACAGATGTGGACCCACTGCATTAAGTACAATGCTACATCACTGCTGGGCGGGGTCACAAGTACAACAGATTTATGCTGCATTCATGTGCTCCTCAGATCCATCCGAGTCGAGATGTCGTTCCTCTGACTTGAAGCTCATGAGCTTTAAGCGACTTGAAGTTGGAATTTGGAGAAGAAAAAAAATATGGATGGCACCTTATTGTCCATCATATTTTACATGAATTATGGGATTATATCCCTATTTTTTTCCCTTGTAAAGGGCCTTTCTTGTATGATGGGTGCTATACAATTATAGTGTACGTTATTCAATATGTGGAACTATGTGGGCAAACACATTATATAGAAATAAAAAGTCCCTTACCATTAACTTAGTAATGCCCATTAACTTAGTAATGGTAGTATGGTAGTATGGTAGTAATGGCAGTCATGGTAAGTTTACTTGCATCCGCAATGTCACCGTGTCATGACGCCAACTCGACAACTTGTGTAGCAAAATGTTCCTTGACTTTCCAAATTTTCTCAGTCGGAATTTAACTTTTTCCGGTCGTTCCGATACCACATGAATGCAGCATTATACCTTCATAACCCAGAAAAATATGCATCCAGATCAACTCCAGTATGCAGCAGCACATCAGGAGTTAAAACTATTCCCCAGGGGGATATGACATTTTGACAGTTTTATAATTAAAAGCAGCAAGATGAATGAATGACTTGTTAACTTTCGTATGACTGAACCAGATCACATGAACGCATAGCTGAGTGCTTCTCAAGATTTATGTCTGAACTCAACATGATGTAAAGGGTCATTCATTTATTATTGTTAATTTCCCTTTGTCCTCATTCTTCTGCATTCATGTCGTTCCTCCATCACTTTTATATTTCCTTCCTTCCTTCCTTCCTGCCTGTCCTTTATCAACCCCCTTCTTGTTTATCCATCTTTCCTTCCCTCTATTTGTTTTATATCCCACCGCTTTTGCTCTGGGAGACGGATGGCCGGACAACTAATTTCCTTTGATATTTACCAGTCGCAGACACACACGCTTACTCAAACACACACACTCATTCACAGCTAATAAAAGAACCCGTCAGACACAATTCCACTGACCCCTCACTACCTTCTCCCACCACTAACACACACAATTAGAATGAAAAGGAATAGCCCAGTCATCGTCTTCCCCACGGGCCTCTCATTCCTCTAACGACGGCACCGCAGACTTTATTAGCTGTCATCGTGTCATTGACACGCTGTGACAAAAATTGTTTCTTTCTAAAACCATGAAGAATTCCACATTAATGATTTAGTTTGATTCTCCACCCAAAGTACCCACAGTAGTAGCATATTAAAAAGTGCTGACAGACGCCATGTGAGCACGTACACTCACTGAGGCACATTTTTGTTTATGATGCTTCCCTGTGTCCAAAAACACAAGTAGGGGACATGTGGATAGACCACCACTCTGTCACAGGGGATATAGACACAGCCACAACTGAAACTGCTTGTGATAGTAAAGGCCAATTTATACTTTCCACATCCGCGTGGGTGCAACGCAACCACAGACCGCTATGCAGTCGGTGCACGTTCTGCCCTGAAAAAAGTGACCGCATGCCCCATACTCATAGCAGGCTCTGGTATTCCTCTGTGCAGACGACTCTGTATGGACTCATAGAACTACAGCCAGGTAACTACTCTGTATGCACCGCTAGCTGGTTTGCCAGAAGTAGAAGAAGAAAATAAGATGATCTTAACAAAATGGACGCTTGTTTTGAAGAGAGGTTGTTTGAGGAGATCCACCATTACTCACATGTATATAATTCCTTAAAAGGAATATAAAAACCACAAACTGGTATACAGAGTGTGGATCGATGCGGACCCTGATAAGTGTGAATAGAACTGCGTGCACGTCCGCGTGATCTGGACGCGGCTGACCAATCTGGCTAGTATGTCAGGGGATTAAGGATGCACCAATTAGATCTTTACTCCCCTGACAACATGTTCTCATTCCTAACTCGTCACATATGGACGCATTGTCAGGACCCCTTGTTGTCACTATTGAATGCAATGGGTAGCTGTAAGCATCAAAATATGACGCACATGGCCGCAGTCATGAACATGTGGCATTATTGAACGCACAAGGTAGCGCCACATGTCAAAATATAACGCTGATGGGTGCAGTTTTTAACACATGGGATACATTTTTTACATTTAGGCAACAGAACCACTTGGGTACATTTATGAAAAAGACCATGGTTTAGGTTAAAATAACTTTGTCAACATTGACTTTTGGTTTTGGATTCACACGGGACTTGAACAGCGGTTTCCGGGGTCATCCACCACCCCTCCCACCCGTCCTGCACGTCTTGCTCACTCAAAATATGTTACATGACATCAGGAGCACTTGCTCTGAGAGTCTGATATTGCCTCGGATGGGTTTACATCGGAGTTAGTTGAAAGCCCTGTGTGTCTCCTTGTGCGTCGGTATCAGACGCGGAGGGTCGTGACAAAGTGGCGTATTTGACGAGTTGGGAATGAGATCGGTCTGCCCCTGGTGCTGATTCCAATATCCAACTCTGAAATGAACGTTCAGTTGTTGAACTTTTGAAATTTAGCAAAAAAGAAATGCAAACTAGCCATGTTTTCGTTTCAGCATATCGTGCTTTATGTTGTAATCCATCAGTAAACAGAATAGGAGAAGGAGAGGAAGCAAACAGGAAAGTTTGGCCATGTTTCATGCCGTCTGGGGACCAAGACGTTTTGGGAATATCCCAGAAGATGTCAACAGCTGACTACTCATGGAAGGAATAATTTTTCCCTCTGTTAAGGCATGCATGTCTTCACCTCCTCCACCCCCTCATGGTGCCGTTTGGACTGCCAATCACCACGACAGCTGCCAATTAAAGCAGCGGCTGACACGTGTGTATGACGCATGAAATCACTGGCCTGGATCGGGGAAGGAGAGGCGTTGGATGGCCTGTAAAGGCTGGATAAAGCCTGGAGGAAGTCTGGTAGCAGAGACACTTCATCTTCCCAGAGACCTCGAGGAATGATTACACCCTCTACTAACTGTGTGGTAAGAGACACGTGTGTTTGACAGAAATCTGATGGCAGGCTAATGGGGGAAACGGACACATAATGGCGTATTGTGTGTCCCCTAAATGACCATTGTTTCGGAGACCGGTTTAACACACACACACACACCCCTGCACACACTTAAACGGCAGAGCTAGTGCAGCCATTTATTTCATTTACCTGTCACCTCTGTGCACACATGTACACTCATTGTGTATGTGTCTCAACACACACATAATCAGGCTGTCCTTAGGTAATCTATACCTTGGTCATACGTGTGTGTGTGTGTGTGTGTGTGTGTGTGTGTGTGTGTGTGTGTGTGTGTGTGTTTGAGAGAGAGAGAGTGTTTGTGGAGAGGGGACAGGTAATTGAAATAAAGGTCCTCTCTTCTTTCTCTTTCCTGGAGATGCAGCCTTGAGCCTCTCTGGTGACAATTAGGATGTGGGAGAGGAATGAAATAGCTTTTAGAACAAGCTTCAACAGCTACGGGTCTCTAAACACAAACACCAAGAGCTATACTTAGGATAAGTCTGTCAATATTCAATATCTTAAAAAAACATTTTATTAGACTGAAGGATACAATTCTCTGCATAATGAAAAAAAAAAGAAATTATGAAGGTCTGTTTTCAGAATGTACAATATAATGCAGTGCTAGACAACACCACCTATAACTAGGTCTATAGCTTAAAAAATTACCAAAAAGGCTAATTTATGCTCAACGTTATATATGAATATGGACGGAGTCTTCTGTCACTACTTTTGTTCGCATTTCTACATGTTTTCTGAAAGCTTATGGACAGGGAATAAACAGAGCAATACCACTGGATTTCCAAGAGGTTCCAGACTAATACACATTTGCAAATTAGTCTGGCAATGCCTGGTTAAGATCTAGTAGTAACATACTTACAATGGGGGACTGCCCATTGGTCAGAAATCCCAACAGTCCAAAAAATGTCTCATTGGACCGAAAGCTCAATAATCCGACCCAAAAACAAAAGCCCACTGCTCCGAAAATAGACACACCAGAGTAAATGACTGACGAGGCAAATAAAGTCTTCAACTGTTTCCTACTGTCGGAGGAAACTTCTGTTAACATATTGTTGAATTTAACAGAGCCGAGTTCTACTTTTTTTTTCATCTACTTTTGGACTTTGAAACAACGGGAGTTATTGGAATTATTTGGATCACGAGTCAGAAACAATGCAGCCACCACTGGCGGGTAACAAACATTATCAACGTCTGATAACCTTGATGCACTGCCATTATTTATGGTTCGGTGTTCCGATTACCTCTGTCATCTTTTCCCCCTTCATATCTGAGTGTATTTTATTGTGCTTCTTTAACAAAAAAAAAATTGTTTTATGGCATGACGTTGTGGTTGGTCTTGTCATGTCTAGGCACAAAAACCACTTGGTTAGGGTTAGAGAAACACTGAGGTTTGGGTCAAAACCCAAAAGGTAACTTGTAGCCTACATCAATATATACTAATTTATTAAGGGCAAAAAAACTCCATGGGGAAGGGGGTGTATTTTCGGAGCAATGGGCCTTCAGAGCAGAGGGCATTTGTTTTCCGGTCGGACTAATGGGCTTTCGGTCCAGCGGGACATTTTTAAGACTATTGGGGTTTTGAAATATTGGGCTGTCAGACCAATGGCATGGCACCTACCAAAGTGGGGTTCATGTGTCACTGGGGTGCAATTGAACAAACTGAGTATCACTGACGTCTGTTGACAAGTCATCCTGCTGTCTGCCAAAAAGTCTAATGATTCTGAATTCTTCTCCAGTGATAAGACGAAGAGTTTTAGACAAATCTCTGTCAGACAATGAACTAGTCAGTTCCAACCACAGCACCGGCATAATTAGGTTAGGATGACTCATTTCCATGTTGTTGACTCGGAAACTCTCGAGGAAAGAGTGCCGCTCTGTAAACTGGCCACCTGCTGTCTTGACGCCCTGCCAACCAACTTCTTAAAAAAAAATAGTTTTGAATCATCCATTTATGTTGTGCAAGCATTGCAACAGCTCACTCTTTTCAAAACTCTGTGAAGACTGTAGGTATGAACCACATAATTCTATTGTTACGCCAAGGAGGAGGTCATGCTGAGTTTTTTTGTTTGTTTGATTGTCAGCAGGATTACTGAAAAACTATGGGCCCGATTTTCATGAAGCGTGGTGGAAGGGTGGTAAGTAGTAGTATATATCTGATACCCGAAAGCCATAAATACCTGAGCCTTTGTTACCCCGTCCAAAATATCTGACACTC
>JAOVVB010262347.1:0-18978 GCA_028570985.1 Heterobranchus longifilis | reverse complement strand
TGTGTGTGTGTGTGTGTGTGTGTGTGTGTGTGTGTGTGTGTGTGTGTCTGTGTCTGTGTCTGTGTGTCTGTGTCTGTCTGTCTACTCCTACATCTACATATGTCTCTGTCTTTATGCTTACATACTGTACTTAAAGTTTCAGTCTCACTGACATCCCACGTCCCAGAACTGAAATTAAACATTGTGGTTATTTTTCTCCAAGTTTTTCTCTTTTAATAGTCCAACTGTGTTTTGTGATGGACCTTCCGGTTCAGACTCTGAAGTATAAAACTGGAAAGTGGAATGGATCAAGGTTGAGAGAATCTGGGACCTCGTTCAAAACTCAGCTTGACGCTTTCCATTGTGTGTGTTCAGTACGTGCATTTATTTGGGGGCCTACTTTCCTTGTAGGTGTGCTTGTGGGTGCTTTTTTTTTCGTGTGTTGTGGAGAGACAGTGTTCTCTGTGACTTTGAAGAATTATTCAAAAACTTTAAAAAGCCATTCAGCCTGTAACGTTTCCCTGAAAGGTTTTGCTCTCATTTCTCCTGCGCTGAGTTGAGCGGTTGCCTTTTTCTGTCATACTACAGACGTGCAAGATTTTCAAACTTCTAACTCTGAGAGGAAGAAAATGTTCTTTCTTGTTTGATTCCTGCAAATTTGGTGTTTTCCTTCAGTAAAGAAAGACACGCAGAGGCTTCTTATCGAAGATGTTCAGTCAAACAATCCACCATCTATTGTCAAGAGCGTCAATGTTGGGTTATGCAGCAAGGATTGTGGTGTTGGCTAACTCGAAGATAATACACACTTGTAGCCGTCATTTTCTATATGTGTGTGATGTCTGTCTGCCAAAGAAGCGACACCCAGACGTGCACCTCGTTGCCGTAACAGTGGGACTCCGTGAATACCAGAGCTGCCAGTGGAACACAGTATGCATCAATGAACATGACACCCAATGGACGGGCTGTGAGAAGTATGCAAATGATATAGCTTGGAGGCAAATATGCTTCACTACCACACATCATACACATCAAATCACACAGACATGCACAAATGGATAGGTGCTCACACGTGCAAGCAAGCGTACACACAGACACACACACAGTAAACACACAGTTGATTGCACAAACATTGTTTCTCTGCTAGAACAGGTGTCCTCACATGAGCGCTCACAAAGATGCACACCTCCGGTTGTGTTGTGGTATATATGTTGATGAAGTTGATGTTCATGTCTGAGAGTCTTGAGAAAGTTAGAAAAGGCAACATTTTGTGAAGAAAACGCTGAAAGCATTTGCGGTTACAATACTGAAAGAAGTTGAAGTGGAAGTTAAAATGGAAGTGCTGAAAGAAGTTTCACGCACCGAGATGAATTGAAATCATCAAGTGTGGTTGAGCTGAAGTTGTAAGCACTGACAGTCGATGAACTTTAAACAATAAGAGATGAAAGCAGTGAAATTGCCAGTTGAAGTGTAAAAGTTGAAAGTGGTTGAAGTGACAGTTGATGAGAAGAAAGCAGCTGAAATGTTTTGATATGAAATTGAAAAGTGCCAAACTGTAGAATCCAAGGCAAACTCAAGTCCTCCAAACCATACAACCATATACAAGTCGTTTGTTCCTACCCTCTAATACGACCCATACGAACGTTTACTAAATATGCGCCCCTCGCAGTGGCAGGAAATACGACCCGCAGGAGCATTTTCCATCCGCATCCCTGAACGTAACGGTCTCGGTTTTAAACACGTCGTTAACGTTGTGAAGCGGTTGTAGTTTGGGTAAGTTTAGGCACCAAAAACGACTTGGTTAAGTTTAGAAAAAGGCCGTGGTTTGGGTTAAAAACAGTACATTTGATATGTTACTTCACTTCTGCGTGTACATACATGATGTAATTACACATGTGACGTAGTTATGTGAAGTTAAAACTCTGTCTCCTGGGTCAAAGTTCTGTGTTTGTTTGACCCATTCACCACCTTTCTCTGTCACATGACTTCCTGTTTTGCTCCCGTCATAATTACTATGGCCACTAGATAAAAAATAAACAATAAATGTAAGTATGGGGCGTAATTACTGCTTGCACAAACGACCTATTTTGTCGTTTTTCGGTGCAGGACGGTCTCATAAAACTATTTACCTTCGCCAAGGACGTTATGTTTTCGGTCCAGTTTGGTTTGTTTGTTTGTCAGCAGGATTACGGAAAAACTACCGGCCCGATTTTCATGAAACTTGTTGGAAGGGTGTAGCAGAGGCCAAGGAAGAACCCGTTACATTTTGCAGCGTGTGCAAATCATGGGGCGGATACACTGATTATTTTTCACTTCTGTTAACATTGTGAGATAGGGCATGGCTCTCCGAGTGTCCTTCTAGTTTTGATTGTTTTCATTTGAGTTTATTTATTATCTCTGCTGTCATTGGATTGTAACATTAACAAAAACAATACCTTCAGGATTAATGAGAGTAATAAGGAAGAACATAAAGAGAGGCTTGAAGCATAAACCACAGATACCACAATGACGTGTGTGTGCGTGTGTTGTTATGTACTTTTTGTTGTATAGTGCTTTTATACACAAAGCAGAGCCTTTCCCAAACAACAAATGAGTACAACGTAATGATTGGAATATAAGAATAGTATCCATATTCTGTTTTCAGAGCAGCATAGCTCAGAGGAGTCTTGTATTCCTGCTGGTGCACACTGTAAGAAAACGGAAGCTTGTTTCATTTTACCACTCACGTTTCAGAGCTCATCTCCTTGGCAGTGACAGTTCCTCTCGTCAGGGATTTAAATCAACCCTTGTTTGTCCCTTTGGGCAACAAGACGTGAGGTCTTTCAGTCTGCTGAATCGCTATTGGGGACAAAAATGTCCCTTTCTGTATTGCTGTTGTTGACTAGCCGCTTAATTAGCATTGATAATTAGTTCTCTACGTGTCAGTGCAGTGACAGGACCTGTCAGCGGCCCGTATTGATGGCTCGAATGTCCCCTTGCGTGTCTCCTTGTTAACTCCCGTCCGATCTGGACAGCATTCTCCGCGTGTCTTGTCCATTTTACCACTGGGGGCCTTGTTGTCTGATCGTCACCTTGTCTGTCTGTCTTCCAGGACCAGGCACGAGGGACGCGACGGTGAAAGCCGCTAAATGGCGTGCTGACAGTAAACAGCTGCAGTAAACAAGTCATGTCCCCATCCTCTTTGTCTCACGTATCTCATCAGCGCCTAAGCCGGCGTGCCCTTGAGCCATGACAATGACCTGCTATTGATTAGACAAGGTCGTTATGTGTACCGAGATGTTAGAGTATACACCTCACACACCTCAGTGACAGGCTGGCACACACACCTCTTTGACCTCTCTGGAGCTGGGTAATGATTGCACAATGATAATGATAATGCTTTCAGATCTAGTTAAGTTGATGATTCAGTATTAACAATATTATCAGTATTAGGTCTACGTGTTAGTTCAGGCAGGCTAAGTCATGACCTACCTGCATCCAGTATTTGTTGTTGTGTTTTTGTGTGTGACAGCTTTATTTATAACACGGGAGTAGGGATTTTAATGCAATCCCAGTGTTTTTTTATTAACCATACGTAGTCCTATAGTCCTGTTTCACAATGTTAAAAGTGCTATTGATAACATTCAGCCGGCAATAATGCTAACGTTAGCTCCTCAGGGAGTGAAGCTGCCGTTTTTGTTGTAAGGACTGTGATTGGTGATAGTTGTGGTTGATTTTGTTTGCATGTGCTGAATTGTATGAGTTATTGTTGTCCGGACGATGAAGCTAAGATAAGTGACTCAGTTGTCACTTGTTGCCATATCATACCGGTAAAGAAGAAAAGTGTCCAACGATCAAACGTTAATCCAACGTTCACCCTCGTCTTGCTCCTCTGTTTGTTGCTGAGGACTTGAGATTTGTACCGATACCGGAGTGAAACCGCAGGACGCTTACCGTCAAGCTCAGTCATTTTTGCGGCTTTTTCACAGTAACTGGCAACCTGTTCGCTGACGACGCAGAGGAATTACGTGATACTAACGTCGTTATACTATTGCCTCACAAGACTTGTTAGAATCAGAACCAAACGTCAGACAACTCACACAGATGGAAACAAAACATTAAGTTTGGACCCGTCAACTTGTTTTTAATTATTAAATTACTATGATAATATATTTTTTGAAAAAGCAATACTTTTATTCCGCACCTTTCTAAAAGTTCTGTGGGTGCATCATTTTTTTTTTTAATGATTTGTCTACACAAAAATTTAAATGATCAATATAACCTTTAATCAAAACGTTAATGACGTCTTTAAAACCACGACCGTCATGCCGCGACGTCATGTTTTTATTATGGGTGGAAAACAGCTGTTTCACCCCGTCATATTTCGTGTGATATCTTATGAACAGTTGTGCACACATTTTCGTATGATATCATACAAACCCGTTCATGAGAATGCGTTGATTCAGAAGAGGAGTAAAGCAGCTGAAGTGTGTCTGAATATTTCCACTACCACCCACCTCTGTAATCCAAGCTACAGCCCTCCAACTGTTTCCTGGCTCTCGCACACATCACTTCCTGCTGCAGCAGCAGCCTCGTTCCAGACCCTACGGTTTCCCCCGGCAACGGGCCAGACAGCAGTCAGGGCATCCTCTGCGTCCCCGACCATTCGCCACGTGGATGAAGTTCTCCTTCCGAAGCTTACCGTCCATCACGAAACCTCCTGTAATAGACGGTGAGTCGTGACAAGCCAAGCTGAGAGGCCATCTGCGCACGGTGTGGTCCGGGAGATATTTTTGTCACTGAGCGTGTCTGGCCAAAGAGCTCAGGACTGGCACCGAGCTCTGCTGATGAAATAGAACCGAGGAAAACACCGAAAACTTTCCTGAGGTCAGAAGGAAGACGTCAAGGATACAAGGGGAGGGTTTATGTAAACAGTATACAGGTATATGCGAGTGTGTGTTTATGTCCTTGAATATTAACATTTATGAGTGTATATCAGTGTATCAGCTACTAGTAGATTAATACCTACATTCAAATCATATGTTATTTTTAGCCATGCCAGCGGCTCTAGTAAGAGGAATGGCTGTCCTGTCTGACAGTCGTTCGGTTAGTTGGACCCCACTTCGGTCCAGACTGAAATATCTCAACAATTGTCAGATGGATTGCCATGGAATGTTGTACAGACATTCATGGTTACCAGTGGATGAATCCTAATGACTTTTATGAACCCCTGACTTTTCCTCTAGCACCACCAGCAGGTCAGAGTTTTCACTTAAGCCCCTACCCCTCTGGACAAAAAACCCACTAACATCTGGGTTTTATCTTTAGTGGGAAAGGTTACAATGGGCAGTCATTCCCGGGACAAATGACTCTGCAGTAGTTATGGGTATTTATTGGCACCAGCTGGAATTGGCAGTGATGGAAAACTGACACCCGGGTGGACATGGTCATTTTCGCCCTTTTTCGAAATGATGCTATGAGGTGTGTCGCATCCATCTGTAACTTCTGTGTGTGACAAACCTCATTCTAAATTTGTCTGCACCAACTTTGAAAGAGAGACTGAATAAGTAACTGACATTTTCACTTTACTATCCCTGTTTTCCGGCGCGTTCGTGACGTTGAACGTGACACAAGAAACAAACTGAACGGCATACTCGTCTACTGACAATGAGAAAGGAGTCTATCACCTATTTTTAGCAAGTTTTCCTATGTATAAAAAACCTGCATATCGTCGCTGTCGGGTGGAAACCTTGTATCTCCATATTTTTACCTAAATCAATGCTCTTGGTCACCCTTTACGTCTGTCTGTGGGTTTTACAAATATTTAACCAATAAAACGTATTATTAAGACTGACTTCATCTGAGGTAAATAGCTCAATAAAATGTTTTCAAATTAGCCTTCATTTCCTGAAAAGTAATGGTTTTGGACATACAAGGTTTTCGCCCGACAGCGACTATTATGCTACTCGCTGATTGTTCAAATGAAGTTGCCCTTGATCCAACCTTTTATTGGATAACCATGACCATGACTGAGAATCTTCACAGACATCATGCATAACTAAAGACATTTCCATCAGCCTCAGCTGTACTTTGTGTTTTTTTGATAATTAGCAAACATAAGATAATATTATGAACATGGTAAACATTATATCTGCTAAACATCAGCATGTTAGCATTGTCTTTGTGAGATAGCATGCTGTTATCATTAAGCTCAAAGCACAGCTGTCCTGCTAGCATGGCTGCAGACTCAGTCTTGTTTGTGCATTAAAATTAGCATAAAAGCAAGTTTCAGAAGGACGTAACCTTAGTTTCTTCATCTGTAGTTTTATCTCGACCTAATCAGTATCATCAGCTAGCTGTAATGAGACAGACTGTGTGGTCCATCCACACATGCGTGCACACACACACACACACACGCACACACACACACACACACACACACACACTCTCACACACTCACACTCACAGCAAGTCTGGCCTGATGCAGGACTCACAGACAAACAGCCAGATGGGGTGTAAATATAGACTCTGGAGTCGTGTGGAGAGCATTGCCATCAGCCTGCCGAGTGAAGAATGAAGTCCTGTGCGGACTCCCAAACATACGCAAAAACACACCCTCAAAGGCCAAGGTGACAGACTCGCTACAGAGGGGCTCACTTGCATATTTACAGGCCTTACTAACCGGGTATACCCTTGTGTGTGTGTGTGTGTGTGTGTGCGTGTGCGTGCGTGCGTGTGTGTGCATGTGTGTGTGTGTTGCCTGAGGAATGACAAACTACAAAGCCTGAAGTATACGCCCAGACAGCCCGTTCAAACCAAGGATGGATGCTTTACAAGTTAACAGGCTTTGAACAATAGATTTTCACCTTTATAGCAACCAGGATTTATGTACGGGTCACTTTTTGATCATTACGAGAAATTGGAAAATAGAAATAAAAATGACCGAATCTCCATCTTTTTTTTCCCCTGTATGTCAGTTGTTTCAATCATACATTTGTGACAGATAAATAGTCCAGCGGATGACATGCCGTATCTGAGTATCAACAAGGTAATGACAGGGGAAAGTGACAGATTAGGCCTCTGTGTTGCTCCATCATGCTCCAGCCTGGTGAAGAATGGAGGTAGCCAAACATCAATGCCTCAAGATTGGGGGAAACCGTGATGTTTTTGTTGTTTTGTGTTGGGATCTATATGAATGTATATTCTGGAGGATGATGGAATAAGGACAATGGACATGTCTAAAAGGCTGGATAGATAGATAGATAGATAGATAGATAGATTGGCAGCTGATAAGTGATGGTGTTTTTCTCAGTGATGAGATGAAGTTTACTTCTATTATCGACATTTGTTCTTATTTATCTGTATTTACTATATCCTCACTCTTGGTGATTGGGAACATTGTCGACATTCAGTGGTTCTCCACTTGTTCATTATATGAACCTGATTGTCATCATTACTTGCTCTGCTGGCCTAATGATCACAGGCTTAGCAACAGCACTCATAGACGCTCAGCTGTTTTGTAAAAGCAGTGAAGTTATTGATATTGTCCCTAATGTAGTGAGGGACAATTGGGCAGGGGGATGATGTGTGTGCCCACCTCTGAATTTAAATAAGGCCTCCTCCGTGTATAAGTAATTGCTTTTGTATGATTCATACAGCATCATGCATTTGGCTGACGTGAGTGAAACCCAGTTGATTTAGCCTCAGTTAATTCAGACTGCAGTGTGTTGTACCTTGAGGATTTACACTGCTCATTTCTCCAGTTGCTATAGTCGCTGGTTATTTACTGTAACTCACTGGGGGTGTTGGTGACAGAGGAGATGTTTTTATGGCTATATATATATATATACTATAACTATATACATATACATAACTTTATGTTAAACATGTCCAAAATCTAAATGGAGATTAAGTGGCTTGGATGTGTCAAATATACATCAAAGATATAAAAAATTATGAATGTCTGACATCTTCATTCATTTCCCCCCACCTTCTAGATTGTTCGAGACTTTACTTTACTTTCCAGTTTACAGTACTTTTTACATTTTTAAAATGTGGTTCTTTAGCTGCTAAATACTCCACTGTTTCCACCAGCTGATCTCTAACTTTATCTGCCTGCTGTTTGGTACAGTGGGTTTATCAAAGCTTTTTAGCTAAAAACAGTATTTTGTCAGTAGTATTTTGTTGTAAAATTGCAATATTGTAATAATCACCTGATATAACTAAGTAAATTGTTGTCAATTTACTGTAATATTACAGTAATTTACTGTGTTTTTACAGTAACTCAGATGTAATATCACCATAAAACTACAGCAATGTACTGTGTTTTACATTGTTTTATTGCTACATTACAGTATGGGTGGTATCCTAATCACAGTAATTACTTGTAATTTACAAATTCTACTGTGTTATACTGAAACTCTGTAGCCAGTAAATTACTGTGAATTTACAGGATGTATTCTACATTAAAATACTGTAATTTTACTGCAACTCAATAGCCAGTAAATTACTGATCTAGGAAATGTTTTGAACAATATTACCTGAGGCTCTTCCAAAGACTCTCAGCTTTAACTCCCTGGCCTCAGATACGAAACTGGGCAGAAATGTGGCTCGAACCTTCTTGGATTACTACAAACTCAACAACCTCATCAAGGAAAACAGACCGACTCACATTCAAAGGTAAAACAGTATGGCATTATGAACAAAAAAATATAAAATTAAATCAATTACGCAAATATGACTTTAATTTAGCATGCTGTTCATGCTCAAGCAAATTAATGTCTTTTTGTTTTGCTGTTTCCTGAACTATACCATACCATCTCAGTCACTCATGTTTTTGTCTCCAGTTCTGAGGTGATGTCCCAGAAAGCCGATGGTAACAGAAAGGGCAATGGTGCTGGCAGAGACGCAGCCGACAGAGAGAGGGAGAAGAGCCAGGGTGTCAGGCACTAGACAAACGGACAGACGGACTGAGCATGTATAAAATGCAGAGCACCGTAGCAGGAGGATCCTTCACACTTCATTGCCTTTAGAAGCTCCACATCTCCCTGGCTATAAAGACTTATTTTCACAGATTTGTAACTGTGGGATGACTCGTACTTGCAGGACTAAAATTGGAACAAGCTTCCTCTTGGGTTATTTAGTGACTATAAAATGTGGACTATTGAATGCCAAGGGAAGACAGACTGGTTACCCATCTAAAGTCCATTTGAGGCCTTCATTCAGCAGCTCATTTTTGTTGTTTTGTAAATAAATGCATGCTTCCCTGCTGTTACTGACTTATTTTATGGTGTTATTATCTCTGTTGGTATTATAATTAGTCATTAAATACTTAATCACAATGTTGTACCTAATTGCTTTCTCATATCAATGTGGATAACATTAATAGTTGCTTTTATAAAAATGACACCTAACATTTTGAGCTCTTTAGCTGTATTGTGCACTTTTTTTTTTGCTTAACTGCAGATTTCAGGGGAACTTTGATACACATTTGTGATCATGAGATCAAATGTTTAAATGGTGGAGGCAGATGTAACGTGATTGTGAGGTCAATGTGTGTGCACGCCATGGATGATTAGGTGCACGCGCGTGTGTGTGCGCAGAGAGAGCTTTTGATTTGTCACTTCTTGGTCACGTGACAGTACATCCGCTCAGTTGGTTGTTCTATAAGGTAACCTAGATTTGCGAAAACCGGCGAAAACCATGGGCAAAACCTCTCGCGAGACTCATTTCCCGACCACCTAACCACCACACCATTCGAGGTTAATGCCTAACCATATCACCCGTCTCGCGAGACTTTGGCAAATCTAGGGTTACCTCGGACTGTTGCTGTTTGGCAGCTAGGACAACGAACTTTGAAAGTTGGATGAATGGCCTCAATGAAGAAGACGTTTTCCCCCTCTAAAGTGCACCACAAGTCTCTGAAATGTACCGTACACTTGGACATTCAGACAGTAAGTGCGTCCTTTGCTACGAAACTCAGAAACGGACCTGCTGTGTTAGGTAGCGTAAGCTAGCTTCCGAGTTTACATCCTCTCCCCTTTCTGACGTTCACCAACTGCGGTGTGCTACATAGCTAACGGCTGTAACTTAACATGTAACGTAGATATCTTTTTTATTGACCAGTTTAACTTGCTGATAGTAGAAACTGTAATATCTACAGCTCCGAAAGGGGCTACCGATAGAGATGATGACATGGCAGTCGTTTAAAATAAAAAATCATAGCTAACTAAAGTTACTAAATATTCACTATTGAACATTTACCCCCCCAAATAAATGTTTCCCTGGATTTCACGTGGCTGGCATGATTGATTGATTGATTGATTGATTGATTGATTGATTGATTGATTTGTTGTTACGAGGACAAAATAATTAACTTGGTGTATTTTTAAAATAGTTTTATATTTTTTATTTCTGCACAAAGACATATCAGATATTTTCTGTAGCCACTTTCTTTTTTTGTGTTCTTACTCCAGCCATTTACTGCTATATTGAGCCAAAAGGTTAACATGTTTGTAAAGCAGATTTAAATTGCCACCACGTTGAGCTCGCTGATTGCGTAATGTTTGGTTTAATGTGCAGCACCTGTGGATCAGTTGCGCCACAGCGCCATGTCAGCGGTAGCTAATTTGGTCTCATGTCCACCTGGTAGCTGATATCGGAGTTATTAGAAAAGATTTGCCATTATCAAAGTAATTCAACTTAATTAGTTTTGCAGGTTTAACAAAAAAAAAGGTAGCACTAAAAAGGTCCTACTGGTATGGATTATTGCACACCTGTGGTTCGTACAGTTGATTTAGAAAAATAAAAACGATTGATAAAATGTTAAACTTTAAAGATGATACATGGGTGTTGTAGCATCAGTGTGCGACATCATGTATGCTTAGATACGTGTCATTTTGGACTACACTCAATTATTTCTGAAAAGGTTGTTTTTTTTGTGCTAGAAGCTCTTTTTGTCATTAGACATAAGGATACATACAAAAACAACGGAATCCTTGACCTGTCTCTGTACTCAATTACTCTGTTTGTGTGCAGGTCACATGTCCAGGAGTGCTCCTGACTAAAAACAACAGTATCTACCTCAGTGTGCGTATCATGGGTCAGTACAGGAAGACTCCCTGTTTGCCACCTGTGTTCCCTTTACTCTTCCACCACAAAATGGTATTTGTCAAGGTGAGAATTATAACTATGTTGCCTCCATTACTTAGGCATAAGATGTAGAATTACCATATGTCTGTAGCTGTTTTGTCAGATTAAGCGAGATAGATGGTGGAAGGCCGAGTGCATATTTCTCCAATATCAAAAAGGGATACATATCACATGTCTTCAGGTCACATCCCAGACTTTATGTTGGATCCTACTAATGCCTATACTTGTACTTTACTTGAGTATTTCCCTTCCCTGCCACTTTATACTTTTACTCCACTACAATTCAGAGGGAAATATTGTAGTTTTTACTCCACTACATTTATTTTTCTGCTTCTTTTTAAAAAAAAATAATTTAGAAGATTTTCTGCATTGACTACTTTTACTTTTAAAACTTTAAGTACTTTTTCCTGTTTCTACTTGAATACTTTTACTTAAGTAACATTTTCAATGCAGGACTTTTACTTGTAACGGAGTATTTTTACACTGTGGTATTAGTACTTTTACTTCAGTAAAGGCTCTGAATACTTCCTCCACCACTGCCTGTTCATTGTACTTTTATTTTAAAAGGAATAAGGGTCAATAAATCTCCATCCTGACAGTTGTTTTTAAGTCTTGGGTTTGAACATTACTGCCCCAACTCCTGATAAAAGAGGCCATCTTTTCCCAGGGGAGAATGGCAGAGTTAGATACTGGGCTGTCTGCCTCATCTTGTTATTGATTTGCTTTGTCTGTACTCTGTTTTACCAGACTTTCCCCGGCGTTGTTGACCCTGCTGATGTAGCTGACCTCCTGGAAGGTAAACGGTCTTCTGGGATTTGCTTCCTCATCTCTTAGCCCTGAATCCTCTGCTATGCAAGCTTATAGGCTATTAGTTGTGATACTGATCATTAGCTCACAGTCTATTTGTGCTTTCCATCCTCTTAGCTGACACAACATCTTTTGAGCTGATTCAGTTGGTGCCTCCAGGTACTGTATGCTTTCTGATGATGCCATATGGGCATTTTAAGTCCCCACTGCAGCTAGTCATTACTCTGCAAAAACAGGACCTCTAACTTAGATTGGGTGTATGTGTGTGTTTCCTGTATGATTTTCAGAGGGCGAGGTCCTAGCCATGATGGAGGAGAGCAGCAGAGATTTCCTTTACCCGGGTCCCAGACTGAGCTCCAGAGAAGGAGCTGCAGAGAGAGAGATACTGATGAAGAGATCCTCCTCCTTCCCTGTAGGCTGCTTTCCATCTATTCCTTTTATTTATTTCTTATCCCTCCTTCCAACACCTGTGCTCGTATTCATCAAACTTCTAAGAATTACACGGGAGAATGCTCTGAAGAGTCAACGTAGGAGTAAGAAAAGTTATTCGCTGAGTGTGAGCAATAAAACACATGTATCAAGTGACTTACTCCTACTTACGGCAAAGTGTAAAAGTAACTTTTTAAGAGCAGCTCTCAAGTGATCACATGATTGATCAGAGAACCTACGGTGGCCTTCACTTAAACGTAAAAACAGTAGTTATGAAGGGCTCATTCTAAGCTAACGAAAACACAATGATTCTTAGTTTCAGGTGATTATACACGAATGAAAACGTGAATATTATATTCCATTTCTGCCATTACATCCCCAGAAATCCTACACACTGCTCCTTTAACAACAACATAATGTGTATGTATATTCTCCTTTATTATACAATATATGATAATAGACTAAAACTACTCTATCCCTAATTATATTCATCAGGACCATTGCTATTTTGTACAATCACAGAAAACACAACCTCTAGAGCGCTCCTAAATGTAAGAGTTGTATTTTTTAAAATGTATTTTCAAGTCGTAAGAAATCCGATAAATAGCTTTTATTTTCAAGTAGGAGTGAAAGGCAAATTGCTTGTTCTTTTATCTTCCACTTAAGACCAAAATATTACTTTTAGCAGTTACATTTTAGCATAAATATGTATTTCATGCTTGCAAAGGTACCTGAGCTACTGCACACTGCTGAATTAGTTAAAGGAGGGATGTCAGGTGATGCGTTTAAATGTTGTTCACACGTCACAGCGACCCCACATTGTGCTCACCATGTGGCACCAATATTACATGTCATTCAGAGACTCTTGTCTTAGGCAAAGTGAAGTAATTTCTTCAGAAAACAGCATTTTCCATATAGGGCTGTTGATTGTCTTTGCTATAAACACAGAAGAAAAAAAATAAAAGGAGAACTTCCTTTCTTTTCAATCACTCTCTGTCTCGTCATTTTTGCTTTTCCCTCCTCCTCTTCTTATATCATCTCATTCTCCATCTACCTCCTCCTCCTCCTTTCATTCCATCATCTCTGCGGGTAGCTTTTCTATCCTCCCCTTGTCCTCCGAGGCACTAACTGGCATATTTAAATGTCCTTAAACACCATTCCCCTCACCGTTGCTTTTATGTGTTTGTGTTTGAGGCCTACATAGCAATTTAGATGTCTCTTTCCAAATGCCATATTATTTAAACATCACTGGAGCCTTTCTCTTTTCTGCAATTTGTTTTTCTCAAGCCAGACGTAGATTGAAGATTTGTGATTGTAAATTGGTGTTCCAAGCAGAGCTGTTATCTGTCCGTTTGTCTTCATCTCCCTGTTAAAGGTGTCGTGTTTGTTCCTATTGTCCCTCTCCCTCCAGGGAATCTCCCCCAAAGTGGAGTTTGCCACGACATCAGTCATAGAGAGTGATGGGAGAGACAGCTGGCCTGCCTCACCTGTAAGTGTGTCCTTTTGTTCTCTTACGTACCCACACACGCAGAGACACACACACACACACACACGCAAACACACTGTGACAAGCCTTTCAAATTTGTTGTATCTTTGTCTGCTTTTGGCTTTATCTGCTTTATGTCTGTTGTTGATTTGTAAAACACTTCAGAAGAAGACTGTCTTTTGTCTTTTATAAATACATTTTTTTTTGTATGCTCATTGCCTTTCAGACCTGCTTAGTCAAAATGTAGACGGTTAATCCATCAAAGTGCCACTCACGAGTCAAGTAAACACTGTGTTTGTCAACGTGACAGTTCAACATGTCTGGAATCTGAACACATCGCAGCTTCGTACTCGGCATCACTGTGTACAAGTGTTGACCAAAGCTACAACAGTGAAGATTCATCTCTAAAGGGCTCTAATGAGTCGTATCGCTCGCCATCAGATTTGTCTGATTCCACCATACATACCAACCACCTTCTATTGTTGCCATGGCTACTGCATCTATCTATCCATACTGGCAGTGTTTCAAGGGTATCTGTTCTCTCCTTGTGAATGTAATTACGGGGAGGCAGATCTGTGATGCTGATAGCGAGGCTTCTCTCACATCTCTCCGACTAGCTGGGAGTTTACACAGTGTTTGTCACAGAACCAGTCAGTCAGTCAGTTTTTTTTTTTTTTTTACGTTAACTATCCAAGATGTGGGTCACCTGTATCTCTGCCACCGTGTCCTCGTGGATTTTAAAGGGCAACTGCTCAGCTGCGTAAAATCACACTTTTACTTTTGGAAGAATTTTCTGACTCTTTTCTCTCTTCCTCTTTTCTTTGTATGGGCAATCCCAAGTTTTGTTTTATGATATGTCATGTCTCATCTACTGTTGCAGTCTTTAGTATAGAGTTGTTGGGTTTTTTTGGGGGATAATTTTTTGATCAATGCAAAAAAAAAAAAAAGACAAATTAATAATTGTTGTTCATTTTTCAAGCAAACCATTTTCTGGCTCCAGCGTCTCATTTGTGAGGATTTACTGCTTTTCTTTGTCTAAGTTCTGGACTGTTAGTCAGACAAAAAAGCAATTTGGTGACACAAGCTTGGGATTTAGGAAATTGTGATGGGCATTTTTTTTGCTTGTTTTCCAAATGATTAATTGAAAATATCACTGGCAGATTAATTGATGATGAAAATAATCCTCAATTGCAGCCCGATTTAAATTTAATCTAATCCTTCATGGTCTTGTGTGACGTATTTGTAATCTCAGTAGATGGATACTGGGAGGGTCGAATAATGCTCCAAATCTAAACTGAAAAAGAGTGTTTTAAAAAAAAAACAGTGACAATGAGAATATTTCACAAACAGTCCTGTTTGTAACATATGATCCATCACACAGCGGTTGGCATGTTGTGCCAAAAACACTACCATGCTTTTCCCAGGTGCAGTAACCTAAGCTAAGCTATTTGTTTAAATGGGATGTCATTGACAGCGAAGCAGATTGTCAGAGTGTTCTCCTGGCCCCTCAGGGGGATGTCTGGATCAGAGCACTGCTGTGGCTGTCAGACAGTAGAATTTCTCCATTTTCTCTCTCCTAATGGCTCCTCAGCATAGGCATTTCCCTGACTGCCTGCCCACCCAGCTGACAAGCCTTGTCCTGTTTTAATAGAGATTTAGAGTGATAGCAACTTTCACAAAACCTCTGAAACTGTAGTGATGAATATGCACTCAGTTTCCAGCAATGTCTTACTCTTTCTTTGCAGATTTTCTGGTGGTCTAATTGTTATCATTCTCATTTAAATACCATTTTAATCCAAAAGTCACTTTTACCCATGGTAGCAGCTAGGGCTGAATTTTGGTCCGTCTGTCAGCCTGTCAGCCCACTTCTTTGGTCCAGACTGAAATATCTCAACAACTGTCAGATGGATTGCCACGAAATTCAGAGGATTCCTCCTAATAACTTTGGTGATCCCCTGACTTTTCTTTTAGTGCCAGCAGCAGGTCAAAATTTTCACTTTTCCAGTGAAATGTGTCAACATCTAGTGGATAGATTGTTCTAATATTTTGTGCGTACAATCATTGTGCCCAGACAATGTATCTTAATGACTTGGTGCAACATGATGTCGATCTGTGGGTTCTTTTTGTGAAATGTAAACAACTATTGGATTGATTGCCATGAAATTTGGTACATTCATGTCTCCCTCAGGATGAATTATAATCACTGTGGTGAGCCTTTTCATCTAGCACCATCTTCAAAATAGTTTTTGTCAGATACGTTGGTTTATGACGAAATATCTGCAAAACTAAAGACATTCCCATCAGCTTCAGCTGTACTTTGTGTTTAGTGCCAATTAGCAAATCTAATCATGCTAAAATGCTAAACTAAGATGGTGATCATGGTAAAGATTACACCTGTTAGCATTGTCATTGTGAGCATGTTAGTATCATGGATGTGGTTAGCATGCTGAAGGGACCTGTGTTCTCAGGGCACGTGTCTCTTAATATAAACTGACATTGTAAGTGATTGGTAAGGGCTGTCTTTGCAGTTTCAATTGCAAAAGATCAAAGGGAGATGGATGCTTCAAATGCAGTTTAAATGGTAAAAATCTATTCAGCCGGAGCTGGAGATATAAATATCAAAAGTCAAGAAAACTGTCTTGAGGAGTATAACATTAGTAGGCTATAAGCGGTGGGTGATTTCAACATATTGACCCAGGGGAATATACATTGAACATTTGACCCAGGGAAAAACCTTGCTGAGAGCATAAAATGGTTTGAATTGCTTCCTTAATGAGTCATAATAAGAGTATATTGAGCTGGGGAACATATATATGCTCCCATGCTGAAGTTAGCATTTAGCTCAAAGCATTGCTTTCCATTAGTGGAAATAACAGCTGATTGTGGTGACAGGAAAAGCTGACTGACTCAGTGGCCATCCAGCGAAGAATAGACAGAAGAGCTGAAAGATGTCAGATGGGAGATAGATGTGTGGGTGGGAGAGCATACTTTGCTTAATTTTATTAAATCAGACCAATCTCAAATGGCAACCTAGATGAGGATTTATTCATCATTTAGTTTCTCTTAAAAATAGTTTTAATGTTGTGTGATTTTGCTAATTAGCATTTAGATTGTCTTTGTTTTACAGCCAGGTAATGCCTCTTTATCATATTAGACTGGAGATGGCCATCAAATGCAATTAACATTTTATCTTAACTTATTTATCCCCGGTTGGCATTAGCCGCAGGAAGTGGGATATTGCATCGGAGAATGATGTTAGTGGCCATTAGAGTTATTGAAGTAATTCTGCAGAGGTTGTCTCCATGGCAGTGCCGACTGCGAGAGCTGCTGTTGTTGTAACACTTAAGCTGAATGATTTAGCTAATGGTTTAATGGTTTTGTCCAGCGAGAACAAGTCTGTGTCGAGAGTGAGAGCAGCTGCCTTAATGGCTAAAATGGCTGACGCTTGTGTAAAGGAACAGCATTGACAAATGTTATGTGTCACCTCAAAAAGGAGACCTGTAAGGCAAGTTTGACATGTTAGAAACAACATAACATTTTCTCTCTCTCTTTCATATTCTGTCCCTGCATCCTTAGACTTGCTGTCTTTCTCCAGTGAGGCCATCTTTAACTCCATCCAGACAAAGTTCAGCAAAAAAGTCTTCCCCATCCAGCGGGCATTTTTCCAAAATAGATGATGCGGACCACGTCTCTAGGAAAAGTGGGAAGGAAAGGCTAAATGTTGAGGCTAGAATTACAAACTCTGCATCAGCCTCAACATCCAGACGCTCCCCTCCTTCATCCCCATCTCGCCAGAATCCTCAGAAAAACAAGAAGGACAGAAAACACGCTTCTCCTAGAGTTTCCGTAGACTCTGGCTACCAGCAGCCAACCGTTTCCTCGAGGACACGAGCCCTGTCCCCGTACACCCACCGCAAGATGTGCCAGCTTTCAGAGGACGCCAGGCAGAGGCTCAGCCATCTCCGGTTGGGGCCTCACCACTTCAGGAAGGAGACCGGGAGCCAGCCGCCCTTCTTGGTTGGTAACTTTATTTTCCTCCAAACTGAAAGCAATTGACAAAAAAAAAAAAAAATGATGTGCTGATTTGTGTAATGCTAATAATACACATGTTCAGTGGACAGGGGTTAAAATTAATGGGATCCTGAATTGATGTAGTTCAAACCTCAGTGGGAGCTTCCCAAAATTTAACATAATCTAGTGGGCAGATTAAGTGGAGGGCATAATAAGAGAGCAGTGTTAATCTTTTTACCTGAGCCGTTAATGGATTTTGACGTCACGAAAATGTTTCACCGTGTTCACATGTAATATGGCCTATTATCCTCACTGAGGGGCTTGAGTGTGCTTTAATAGCGCACGTCCTGGATTTAGGCTGGTACACAGTTTTTTTGTTCACACTTTAATTACGGCCGTATCACTGCAATGAGATATTTGCATATAAAAGGGAGTGATTTCCTGATCACACAGCCGTGGGGAATATACAGTTGATGGACAAGAACAACACAGCCTCTGCTCCCCTCTGGATTCCTGCTTCTTCATTTACATCAAATCTAATCCTGAGGTATGAATATCAAAATCCACTAACATGCTGTTATTAAAAGAAATGATTAGGTAGAGAGCTGTTTGTTTTTGTCACACACATGAGTGGAATTTACTAGAATACAACGGGTTGTTTTATTAAATAGAGGAGCGTGTTTTTTCCCGTTCTGGTTTTCCTGAGGGAATCTTCTGTCGACAATTAACCCTAGTAATTGAGAGTCAAGCTGCAATTAACAAATGGATACCTAATGAAGTAGCTTAGCCCCATGGTGAATGCATTATCAGAGCCTCAACTCCCTGTTTGTTTGTGTAGAGGGAAGCATATTCCTAACCTATGTTCTTTGAGAAAGGCGCTTATTCTGTAAAAAAAAAAAAAAATCTTGTGTGTGTTTTCTTTATGCGTTATTGTGATCAGACAAACAGACAAATTGCGTAACAGTTTTCTTGGCTGCTTTTCCTTTATTCTGCACAAACTAAAGAAATGAAAAGAAATGAGTGAATGTGATTAATGCATTCTGTTGTTGATTTCATTTACGCAACATAGCAGACCAAACATGTCATGTTATTTCTTATTTGAAGTTGGTAGATTGTGTGATTGATTAATGTGTCAGTAT
>JAOVVB010262324.1:0-18982 GCA_028570985.1 Heterobranchus longifilis | reverse complement strand
TATAATTTCTCCCAAAAACAATTATTGATCTGTTTACTGATGTTGGACTGCTATTATTTTGAACACTACTGTACATCGGCTCCAAGAAGCTAAGAAAGTGTGTACTGTATAGTGTATTGTCGCAATTTATACATGCAACAGACATCCAGGTTATATATATAGATATATATAATAAAAAATGATTAGAGCAACAGGAGACCTTTAGATCTAGCAATGGATGTTAGTAGCCTTCCTGTCAGTCTGGCTGATCTACAACTTAACCACTCTTTACAGCCATGGTTAGAAGAAAAGCATCTCCACAAACAGGAATCTGAGGCTATGCTTGACAGCTGATGAATTTACAGAAATTATGTGAAGCGGTTATGTCAAGCAGAAATCACTAAGGAATGTTTACAACACCTTGAAAAATCAATGTCATGAATTATTAAGGCGAGCACAGGAGAGTAATACCCACTGTTAGCATGCTGTTCCATTATATATGTTGCTGTGGAGCAGCCTGTGTTGCTTCTTTTGTTAAAAAAAAAAAAGTCCAGGCCAATGAATACATGTATTTATTGTATACTGTATGGGAGAAATATGACATGACAAAAAGAAGTCCATTAGGAAAACCAAGAGGATCAATATGAGGCATCATCCAGGCCATCAGCATGAAAGATTGCCCTTTCTAGTAGAAAGACACTTCAAGAGTAACGGACATAATGTTAATGACCTGCCTGTCTCCAATGCTATTGTTACCATGCAAGTAAACAATGTGACAGTTATGGATTAAAAAATAAATAAAAAATAGGCACATGCAACAAAAATGCATGAAGCAAAATGATGCTTTTAGAATCTCCAGATAAAATGGAAATAAAGTGACTTAAATTGAAGAGTTTCTTACTTGTAAAATGATTCATTATAAATAGTATTGACTTTGACCACCATTTGCATTTCACCCTTTAACCCTTATTGCTTTTTGCAATGTAAATAGAGGTTGCAAATGGGAACATATGGCATAATAATTAAATTGAGAGAATCAGGCTGTAGGCAACAAAATATTATGATATGCAACTGTTTCCAACAGAAAGTTGGTGTGACTTTGGGCTTTTAAAAAAAAAAAAAAAAAATTTAAACCATCTGCTTCAACCCCTTAAACAACTTATCACACAAAGGGTTACATCACAACATTTGCATTTCCAATTCAAATAAACATACATCATTGCAACTTTAAATACATTTTATTATAAAGTGAACATAAACACCTTTTAAACTTCTTCCCTTAGAGAATTTCTTTAGTAATTCCAAAACAGTATTGGTGCTCATTTTATTATTTTAATTTTTTTATGTTATACATATAACTACAGAATATGTGCATGGCAAAAAAAAAGCTTCTTCTGAAGTTTATGCAACATGGAAGTGATCAATTTTGCTTCCCTAACAAATTTCAAGTAGCTAACTTCAGCCAATTTGGAGAGATGATTTTATACTGTATGTGCCCCAAAAATTGACATTTTTCAGCATTATACTGTCTTACTGCAAACAATAATCATTTAAAGTGCAAATTATTCATATTTCTTTGAGTATTGATACTAAAATTGGTGTAAGCTTCTAGAAGCATATATGACCGTGTTGCTTGAATTAAAGCGTTTAGTGCAAAATTAAGAAGGTTTTTTTCCCCCAAAATGAATAAATAAATCTATAGTATCCGTGACCATGTCAAATTCATTTTGTTGCAATGTCTTAACACTTTTGCATTTTAGAATATTATACTTTTCTCAGGTTTATGTCTTTTCATGTGAAATCTAAATTGGTCAAGTTTTAACTGAATGACAATTAACATCAAAGAAAGAGTTTAATAAAAATATGTTACAGTCACTACATAAAAGAGCATGAAATTATATTTAGCAAAAGTGTTTATTTTTATCTGATAAAATTACGTGTATGCATATTTACAAAAAAAAAAAAAATGGATTCGGAAATAAATAGTGTTATGTGATCCCTTAGCACCAATATACTATACAGTAGTTGGGAAGATAAAAACCTTTTCCTTTGACATGAGTTTATTATTTTTTTTTTATTCCAGAATTAGCAAGTAGACCATTTGTGGTAAATACAATAGCGCACGAGTTACATGAGCTCTTATTTGTTTGGAGTAAAAGCTTGAATAAATACTAGGACTTTGTCAGTTGATAACTCATGGTCTAATATAAATATAGATCTTTTTACTTTATTAATTGTTTAGGTTCAAGTTTCCTTCCAGAAAAATCTTTTTTTTTTTTTTTCCTTCCTTCCTTTCTTTCTTTCTTTCTCTCTCGCTATCATTCCACTTTGCTACTGAACAACAAGCATGTATAAATAATCTTTTAATTAAGCACACACAGGTGTAACCACTCACTCATTACCTCGGCCTCTGCAACTCCTCCACCCAATGACAGACTGCGTTTATCAGGAACTCTCTGCCACAATGAGTATTTCTCTACAATACAATAGTTTTTTTTTTTTTTTTTTTATTAACAGAGCAAATTTTCTATATAAGAGGCCACAGAGAATCATTACATGGTTGAAGAATCCACTTGTTTTCATGTTAGTTGGGATTATACTAATTTGTCCAAATCATTCGAAAGGTTTAGATTTTTTTATGCTTAAGGTCCAAGATAAAGAAAATACCTGGCCTATGTTTGTATATTGTGATGGAATACGCCTTTTTTCTGCCTAAATGATCAGATTTTCCAACAAACCCTTACAATGGTACTGTGCGACCAAAAAAAATGTAGTCTAAAAAAAACCTGAGCACTTTATTACAGTTTATGTTGGATATAAGGAATAGGTTTTGTTGCCCATGCTGAAATTATGAGAACAATTTTTTTACATAATGCGTTTTCAGTGTTTGTGCACAAACACATTTGTATCTCTCGTTAAAGCTGCAGGCAACTAACAAATGAAAGCACCGCTATCATTAACTGGAGAGTGATCTGATATTGTGTCTGTCGTTATAATATCTGTACGCTGCCAGAAAAAAGGTTCAATTGGGAACTGTAAAGGGTTCTTAAAGAAGAATCTAATACTAGATTCTTTAGAAAATAGCATATAATAGTGTTTTCCTTTTACAGAGGGTGTAAAAAAAAAAACTTGTGGATCCCATTTCCTCCGAAGAGTGCATAAGGAAGGTTAAAGTTTTTTAGTGGTTCAGGTCCATGGACATTTCTGTAATCACTAATGCATACCAAAATCATAAATTACAAACATCTCAAGGCTTTAGAGCAGCCATTATTGTATTATTTTATAAGTATTTCACTCCTCAAGAAGTATATCATAGTAATTGTTTAATACTGGATTAAAATAAATAAATAATAATAATAATAATAATAATAATAATGTAAAATAGTTTAATGTCATTTTAATACATTATCCATGAATCAATTTTCTAGTATCCCTTATATAGTAGATACAATCAGTCATTTTCTCACCAGCCTCTTTATTCTGTCTTGAAATGAAATAAACACATTAGTATTCATTCATTCATTCATTTATTCCCTTAACCACCTTTCCTGTAAATAGACTCAGGATCCCTACAGTCTATCCGAGAAGACTTTGGGCATGAAACAGGGTATATGGACAGGATTCCAGTCCATCACACAGCACACACACATGCACACACACACCATCTCTACAGTATATGCAATTTGCGACAATTACCCTAATCTGCATGTACAGTATTTGAAATGTGTATGGAAACCTTGGTCTTCTTAAAGAAACCTTCACTATTTTTGTGCTGTTTTTTTTTTTAATCAGCTTGTGTGCAGTGTTCATCAGATATGTTCCTCCATAAGTTGTTACTATAGTAATTAGAACAAATTAGAATGACTGTATTAATATAAACCTATAATTTGCAGCTCCTGTTATAGTACAATAAGCTTCATAAAGAACAAGATGTCTAGAGTAATACACTATACTCAAGTGTTCAGGAGGAGTTTTGGAGGCAGATCAATCTATCATTTCTCGCTGTCTGAATTTGATATTTCAAACATAACCTACTCTTAATTTAAGTTCCATGTTAGAAATGTAAAAAAAAAAAAAAAAAAAGAAAGAAACATTTACAGCGTATTATACAGCGTACAACATATTTAAATTTGACTTATGTGAATACTTCCCATAATTACTGCTGTTTAAAACTAACTATACCTACCAAAGCGACTTCTTGGCGGATGTAGGAAATGACTCATTGTATCTTTAATACCTAGTCATTATCCTCAGATATAAAAAGACTAAGTAGATGTGTAGTTAAAATAAGAATAAAGAGAATTTTTTTTTTTTTTAAAGCTAAAAGACAGTCTAAATGCTTTACAGTAGAAAGACTTCCTCATTGAAGGACATTTTTTACTAACTTGTATTACAACTTTACTTGATGTATTGCACATTTAATAATTTAGCATATTTTGGTCACTATACACAATTTATAAAATCCAAACCAATTTAGTAAACAGGGAGAGTTTTTATTTGTTCCAAATACACAACCATGCAAAAAAAAAAAAAAAAAAAAAAAAATTACTTATATTGCAATCCTGTTGACCTGTAAGATAAACCAAGATTGAGTTGGACTTATTGCATTCTAATAATAATATGAACTTTTCCTCCATCGCTACAGACACAAAGTTTAAACAACTGAGTAGCAACAGCCAAATTTGATGAATGAATTTTAAATGAGAATGAAAGAGGTGGTGTAAGCCATTTATTAGGTAAATATTAGTTGTAAACACTTGATTTGATGGTTTCTCTCTTGTTGGAGTTGATATATTCTTTCTGTGCATGTTTGCTCCATGTGGGAGTGACGTTAGGTTACGTGACGGGTTTCAAGGAGGGAAATTTTGATTCCATTCCTATATATGTTAGACTTGTTAGATCCATCGGCTCCTGGTCCTTCCTGGCAGAGGAAAAGCTGATGAGCTCATTTCTCACACGGAGAAAAACACCCAACAAAATCATTGATGAGGCTGAATTCTGAATTCAATCATTACTGGAAATCATAAAAAGTCTAATCTAACCTTATAAGACTAAATTGCAGGGGGAAAAAATTCTTCTGTCATATTTCTAGCAGATGAATCGCTTCACCAAAGTTGCTTAAAGTTACTGTTTGATTAAATGCTTTGAGGATGTAAGCACACATTTTATCAGAAACTCTAATCGTAATGATTTCAGTCCACCTGACAAAATATTGTCCATGTAAACCTTGATTTATCTCCGTTGACTCCTTTTGTATTATTTTATCTTCATTGAAAAATAATGAAGTTCAGAAAAACAGAAATAAATCAGAAATAAACGTGATTTCCTTATTGCACTGAATTTTACTTTGATTGTAGAGTTGTGGTCTTGCAATCACTGTCCAATCACACTCCCATGTTTAAGTTGTATTTTTTTAGGGCCTTAAACAGGTCATAAGGAGTTGATGTTCCATATAATATAATGCCTTTATTTATTTATTTTTTTTGGAATTGGTACTAAAAATACTTCCAGCTCACTGAAGGAATTATATTATCAGATTTCAGTTCTGAATATCATCTGTGCATCTTACATTCATAATCAGTTCTGTTTAAGATACGAACCCTGTCTGCTTAAAAATACACTTAAATGACTAAAGGGATGCAATCTTGGTTTGAATCCAGCTTTACTGTTCAAGCTTTAACCCCACAGTGCGTCCGGTATCATGAGCTGATTACCAGTTGAGTCCATGGAAACCAAATTTCTACTTGATTCGTTACCATAGCAACTAAACCTGAGCAAGTAACTTGAGGTAATCAATAACTGTGTCTTTTTTGCAAAGGCAAAATTATTATAAAATAGTATAATTATCTAATATTATGCCGATGGTGTGATATTATGGATGACTAAGAGTGTGTGTGCTGGGGGGGGAAGCTGGGTTATTCAGTAGAGATCAAATATGCTTGCTCTGTCCCCTCCCCTGCTGCGAAGCCAGAATAATCTGAATATGAACAGCTTGACAGGTTTATTATTCATATTCCGAACTAATAACTGGTTTTATAAAAATTAGGCCGATAAAAAAAAAAAAAAGAGTAAAAAGTTGCTTCAGGTCATGCTGTTATTGAAAACAAATTATAAACTTCGGATGTTAACCCGAAACCCTGCTGGACTACTGTACAGTACATTTACACCATATCATAGTGTTGATTGTTTTCCTAAAACACCATGTGGTGAAGGGTTCTCATCTCATCGCTAATTTTAACTATCTGTGGTTAGAATAATCATTACGAAAAGTTCTGTTCTTACATTTATAGCAGCTATAAACAGTTTCTCCCTCAAGGGTAAAACAATGACGAAATGGGTCTTCTTATACTGTATACAGTGAATAATAAACAGCAGTGCTTGGAGTCATGGAAGCTTTCCATAGTTGAATGGTTACAGCTTTAAAGTAGACATTTTATGCAAAAATCACTTTTTTGACATTCTCCAGTGTGTGTACAAAAATTTTTTTTTTGAAAACTTGAGGTATCTGTCTGTCAACTGGAGCATTAACACACACACACACACACACACACACACACACACTTTGGAGGAACACTGAGACCTGTTAAAGAAATAGTATGAGAAGTGTTCAAGTAAAACCGGGACTTGGGATAAATTTTTTCCTAAATGAAGGCATAAAACCAATTGAGCTTTGCAGAAAAGTTCAAGGACAGTACGGTGATAAGACTCCTAAAATATCTGAATGATGCAAACGTTTTAAAGAAGGTTGTGATACCTGACCCTTGAGTACACCCAATCATTCACCAACACCGCTTGCATATTACAGGAACTGGGCTTGGAGTTATTGCCACATGCTGTACCCCTGTACAGTTATGACATCATTCCAAGTCATTTCCACATGTTTAAACTACTTAAGGAGTTCCTGGGAGGCCAGTGTTTCAGACATGAAGCAAGCAGTCCAATAATGGCAAGACAACTTTCCACTTTGATGGTATCCAAGCACTAGTGAAACACTGGGAGAAGTGCATTAGTGTAGCAGACGATTATATAGAGAAATAAAGAGAGTTTTTAGTCTCATAATTTGTGTTCTGTTATTCTGAACAAATCAAAAGTCCCGTTTTTGTCTTGAACGCCTCTTGTAAAATATGAGAACTTTAAGTTCCAGCAAATGCTAAGCGTCTACCCCAAGCAACAATAATGCATTGCATTAGTATAAGTATAGCTTACAGCCAGATCAGCTACTATAGACATTAAATGTAGGTATTTAACACCTTTTGAGCACACATCAAAAATTCAACAGGTGCAACTAGCGTTTTAGCAAACAAAAGAACTGTAGATGTTTAGGTTCTTGCAGCACATCAGCACGAGTATCGTTTTCTTGTCCTTGCAATGTCTATTTCGATTTTTTTGTATTCTTATTCTCCTTATTTCTCTCTCATCCTTGTAGTCCATAGGAGGAATAATTCATGCCCCCTATGAGATCTTTCACCACATGCAGTGTGTCTATGTGTACATGCATAATTTAAAACAAGAGACATGAAGCCTGCAGAAATGCAATTTATATGAAAAATCATTGTAGAGGAATACATTTTAATATTTTAATTTATTATTATTTATTTATTCATTTATTTCTGAACTTTTACATGTAGGGTGACATTAGAGTTCATGGTAAGACTTGCTGTTATAATGTGAATTCCCAATAGATACTGTAGGTGCCCTCTCAGTGCCTTTGAAGAGCATTTTATACTAAACCATGATGGCGCACATACTGTAGCTTGACAAGGAACCCCATTTCTGAAATATCCCTCTATATAGAAATATGCGTCAATTCTCGCTGTAAATAAAGATGAAAATCTCCCAGCATGCTCAAAGTAACAAATCTTACTACATGCATGTGAGGGCATTTTTTTGATGCATAAAGCTGATGCCTTTTTTATGATTTATGAAGGGTCAGGTGGTCCAATACAGGATTCTGGTTGTAAGAAAAAAAATCTTTAAAGATTGATCGGCTATTACGGTATATTCTAAATCAATGTGGATTTGATGCAAGTGCCCCAGTAAAGCAGTTTGTCATTATGGCAAATATAATGCAAACAGAATTATATAAATGGACAGGACAGAATTTGTATGTATAAATCAACTTTTTGTGCGCTTCCTCTAATTGGATGTGTATGATTTTATTTAAATCTGTTAGGACAGATTAGCTTCAGTTATATAAACCTATTGGAGACAGCCTTATATCCCTGCAGTGCCAGCAACATATCTGAGCAGGAAAACCCATTTGATCTTTATGGCACCACAGGCTCTGTGAACAAGATTCTAAACAAATGATGTAGAACACCGGCATCCATCCAATCCGGACATGTAGGCACCTTTAACTGTCCATCTGTCATGTTGCCTGTCAGTTCAGAAAGCTCATTCTGTTGTACAAATGTGTAGAGTGGATATGTATCAGGAACACTGTAGCACAAAGAGAAAAGAAAACCTAGGAAAATAAAAGCTTTGTTTTTTTTTTTTGCTAGAACACTAGTATCATTAAACTACTTAAAAATCACACCACTCCTTCATTAAATGGATAATTTTATAACTTAATTTAGGACAATTTATTCCAAATATTATTATTTATTCTTATTACTCCAAGTATTCCAATATTCCAGAAGTCAAAGTTTTTTTTTCTTATTTATTTTACTTTATTCTGTTGTTTCTTAATTTTTTAACTTTGTACTGCCGTGGCAAAACTAATTTTCCACTTGTGGGACTAATAAAGGTTTATCTTACCTTATCTTATCTTATGTTGTACAGAGCACAACAACATCTAAAGTTCCTAAAGATCATGTGGAGGAGAAATGATTTTCTCTCATTCATTTTTCTTCTTTAATGATAATGTTTTTAATGATATCGATGTGTTGTACATCATTTGTTTTGAATCTTGTTACCAGAGCCTGTGGTGCCATAAAGACCAAATGGGTTTTCCTCCTCAAACAGCCTCAAGGCTGTCTTCACTGGGTTTATATAACTGCAGTCACATTGACTCCATTGTTTAAAAAGGCCCATCAGAGGTTGTATTTCCTTCACCAGCTGAAGAAGTTCAACCTGTCACAGGAGCTACTCACACAGTTCCACTCAGCCATCATTGAATCTGTCCTGTGCACTTCATTAACTGTCTGGTTTGGCTCGGCTCAGCTACAAAATCAGACACCGAGGACGGTTCGGACTGCTGAAAGGATTATCAGTGCTCCCCTGCCCACCCTTCGAAGACTGTATACAGTATGTCCAGCATGAGGAAAAGGGCTCAGAAAATTACTCAGACCCCTCACATCAAAGCCATCTTGTCCTTGAGCACTGAACACCAGGACAGTCAGATATAAAACCATTTATTTTCCCCCCAGGCAATCTACCTCCTGAACAGTTAAGTGTTCTCCTCACTGTACAATACAAATATGTGCAATATTAAGCTGTGTACTTATCTAATACCCCACATACTACTCCATTTGTTGTTAAATGTTTTTTCCATGTTGTGTGTGTTGTGTCTGGAAGCTTTGGGAACCAAAACAAATTCCTTGTGCAAACGTACTTGGCAATAAAGATCTTTCTGATTATGATTATGATTGATTGGAAAGCTCAGTTTAAAACTAAAATGACAGGAAATGAGCATTCAGATAATTCATTTCCCTTAGAATTCTAATTAACTATTGCTTCAAAATGCATGTTCTATAGAAATTTTCCTTAGTTTTAAGGAACTCTATAGACCGACAGTTTGACTCCCTAGAACTTCTGCTTTGATAGGCATGCTCTAAAGAATGTTTAATCAGTTCTATAGAACTCTATGCATGTTCTGTAGAATTATTTTACTCTGTCCTATAGACCTGCACTAGGACCCTGGGGAACTTCTACATCAAGATGCATATTATGTAGAATTTGTATTAGTTTTTTGATACAATTCCGTAGACCTACATTGAATTTCTGCCCCAAGGTACAGGTTATATGAAATTTTATTTCAGTTCTACAGAACTCTATAGACCTGCAATAGAACACTGTTTAAGACACACAATGTATAGAATTTCCATTCAGTTCTATACAACTCTATAGACTTGCAATATGACTCTGCAGAACTTTAAGATGCATGTTCTATAGATTTTTTTTTTTTTACTCAGTTCTACAGAACACCATGGACATACAATAGGGCTTTGTGAAACCTCTGCTTAAAGACACAGGTTCTATGGAGTTTAAATAGATTTATAGAATTCTATAGACCTGCAGTTAAACTCCACAGAACGTCTTCCATCATTAAGTATATTATATACAGGTTTTACTCAGTTTTATAGACCTTGTAGGCCTGCAATATGATAGGCCTGGGGAAAAAATAATCTATTTTAAGAAGCATGCTGTGTAGAATTTTTACTCAGTTCTACAGAACCCCATGTATCTGCAATATGACTCTGTGGAACTTCTGTTTCAAGATGCATGTTTTTAATAGGATTTTTTTCTATTTTTTTAAGGAACTCTATAGACCTACAGTACAATTAGACTCCATAGAACCTCTGCATGTTCTATAAAAATGAAGTCAATTTAATAGAACTTATAGACCTGCAATAAAATACTGTAGAATCTCTGATTTAGGATGGCATAGAATTTTTATTCAGTTCTATAGAACTCTATAGACTTGCAGTTTGGCTCCATAGAACTTCTACTTCGAGATGCATGTCCTGTGGAATGTTTACTCTGTTCTACAGAACTCTACAGTCCTGCAATGTGACCCTGCATAACTACATATGTTGTTTTTTTTTTCCCCCCCTCCAGTCCTATAGAACTCCATTGACCTGCAACAGGACTGTGGAACTTCTGCTCTACTAGGCATGTTCTACAGTATGGGATTTTTACTTAGTATAGACATACAATTGGACTCCATAGAAATTCTGCTCATGAACATGGTAGAAGCTCTGCTTTAAGATACATGTTGTGTAAAATTTTTACTTGGTTCTATAGAACTCTGTAGACTTGCAGTTTGACTCCATAGAAGCTCTCCTTTTATGGAATTTTGAGTTCTATAGAACTCTATAGACCTGCAATAGGAATCTGTACAATTTCAGCTATGCTATTGATGTTCTTAAGAACTCTATAGAGGGCAAGAAATTTCTGAAGACATGCAGGTTTTATGGAACTGTTACTTTGTTTATAGATTCTTTCCTTTAGTATAAAATCCAGTCAGCTGTTTAAAATTCCGTCATTTCTCCACTGCTGCAAAGTGTTCACAAGTTACACAAGTGTGGTTCCTGCCAATAATTGAAAATAAAAAATATTGCTCAATCTTTAATGGATTACAGATTCTCTTAAATTCTCCATTTGCATTTCACAAGGTCTGCCTAGGGATGTGTTTAAATTAATTGGTGGGGAAGCCTCCAGGCATTTCTTTATGTAAATTCTGTTACACTAATCCTATTCCTTTTAAACTAGTTTGTTTACATCCAGCTTTTGATTAACGCATACTTTTGATGAGAACGGTTCCAAAGAAGCTAATGCTTCAGATTGGGACAGGAAGTATGAGATTTCCTGTTGGTTTGGCATTTTGGGGTCTTCACAATTCCTGGTCAGGGAATCATGGGCCACACAAGCCAATACACTCTTAGTGTCCGTCATATGCCTGAAAAAATGGGGAGGTTTGTTTCAGAAACAGCATCTGGCATAAAACTTTAACCGTAAGCATTTGGCTGCAGATAAAAGAGGTATCTGGTCCATATCCAAGTGCCCATGTCAACTTTAAGGGTGTTGGTTTTCAGACTGGAAGGTCTCACGCTCAAACCAATGGGCCACTGTTGGACCCTTGAGCAAGGCCCTTAACTCTCAACTGCTCAAATGTGTATTAAGATACCAAAATAAGTCGCTCTGCAAAAGTGTATCTGCCAAATGCTGTAAATGTTAATGCAATAAACGCCATTGACATCATTTCCATTTCTACACCCCATGCCCCATGTGAAACTCCCATCCATCCATCCATAGGAACCTTTTATAGTCCAACTAGGGACTGTGGAGGCCAATGTTGACCCATTGTGTTTATTTCCATTTTTTTGGCCATAGTAGGACCTCTGGTCAACATTCACACATGTATTCACACATTACATGCAATTTGGGAATGCCAATTAGCCTCATCTGCATGTCTTTGTGACTGTGGGAGGAAACCAGAATCCCCGGAGGAAACCCACCAAGCACGGGAAGAACATGCAAACTTCATGCACACAGACACAAGGTGGAAATCGAACTTGAATCCTGGAGGTGCGAGGTGATGGTGCGAACCACTAAGCCACCATGCTGCCATGTATATAAATAAAATAAATAAAGCATTGAGATATGCATCTAAAAGCAGTTAGATAAATCAGCACTTTTCTGGAACAGTATACAGGAGGAGAAGATTGATGTTGCATCAAGACAATTACCTAAACATCCATCCAAAATAGCTAAACAGCTTACAAAGACATTTAGTATTTAATCCTATGCAAATAATTAAATAAATAAAAATTTTATGCATGTCGAGCAGCAGGATTCTCAAAACTTTGCTGAATTTTAAGATGATGAACGACTTTCGATCAAATTTGTAGCGGCCAACGACCTCTTCTTTCCTATCAATTGTTCTTTTTTTGGTTCAATTGTTCAATTGTTACATGTTTATTTTAGAAATATGTAATTGTTTATGTTTATAAGGACAAAGTAAAAAAAAATGTTAAGTGCATGTATGCACTGGAGGTAGAGTATCTTAGAAAAAGAAAAAAAAAGGAAAATGTCCAAATATGTATTTCATCCTTACTTTAAAATATTATCCCTACTGTCTTTGTACCATTAGCGGAGATGCTACTGTAATTAGACAGCTGTTGTGTATTTATTCATTCTGTGCTAAAAAAGAAATAAAAAATCTAATTAAAAATTAAAAATAAATAAAAATATGTTCCTTTTTTAAAAGCAAAATGCAACAACGTAAAATTAAATTGTTGTCCGAGATGTTCTCAGATTCATTTTCGAAAATAATTTTAAACAAATTAAAAAAATAAAATTTAAGAGGTGAGATGGGTTTAATGGTTTTGTGATCGTAGTCACCTTTAGACACATGAATATACATAGACTGCATTCATTTTCTACACAGATGCACAAAAATAGCAGACAGTCTTTCTCTCTGGTGCGTGAAGGAGGGAGGAGGAGAGGAAGCACATGAGGAGAGGGAAAGCGTGAGTGCGTGTGTGTGTGTGTGTGTGTGCGCGTGTGTGAGAGCTTATTGCTGGAGTAAGACTCGAAGTGGAAGCATACGGTGAGGCAAGAAGCACAGGGAGAAGAAAAGTGGACTGTTCCATCAATAAGCAAGGATATCAGCTATATACATATTCTTCTGGATAAGGAATCCCCGTGTGGAGAGAACGTGAGAGACGGAAGACAGGAGAGAGAAGGGAGAGGTGGATAAGAGGGGAGGGAAGAGTTGATGGCAAGTGATGCTTCAGTGTAGTGTATTCCTCTCTGACACAACTTAGCACTCAAGGTACCAGCATCTCTATGCATGCTCTATCTGTGTACATGTTTGTGTGTATTTTGCTATATGATTAATGTGGGCTTGGTTGGAGAAGTGTGAATGTGTACTGTATGTGTGTGCTTGTATATCAGAGAAAGAGAGAGAGAGAGAGGGGACAGTGAGGACAGCATCATCAGACAGCAGAAAGTTTAATGATGCATTGCAGGATAAACATCATTGCCGAGCTCATGAGATCAGCTCCACGTTGTATATTTAACCAGCTGCAGGTGTTATTATGATAATCGAGTTCCAGTGCTCACCCGGTGCTTCATGGCTCTTCTGATCTGCCCGTGTCTCCTTTACCCACGCTGCATTGCTGGACGTACTGTAGCACCAGGTGCAAGTAAGAGACCTGGGTAGAAAAGAGCTCTGAATCTTATTTATTGTTTAATAGCAATTCAGGGAATGCTATTAACTATTGACTATTTGCCAAAACCATGAGGTAACCGGATAAACATGTTAATGAACTCATCAAGGTGCTATTGGATTCCTTCATTGTTTTCGCCAGAAGGTGTGATACAGTATGTGAGCTACTCTGTGGAAGTGTCATAACTCATGGCACTCCCATGCGTGTTGGTAATAATATAAAACTTATGTTGCATAAAATGTCATAATACTGTAGCCTTAATGGAATATATTTCAGAAAGTTCATTTGTACAGTAGTCATATATCTGGTGCAATAAATTACAACAGCGGTGTTGAATTCTTAATGTATTTCCTGTAGCAGTGGCTCTGACGCTAATTTAGTTCATAAAGCAAATCATCGATTTATATTCCTGTCAGTTTAATATATTATCCATATATACTGTACTTATAATAAAATAAGACCAATAATAAACGTGGCGGCTTATTGCTTAGCACTGTCGCCTTGCACCTGCAGGGTCCAGGTTCGATTTCCGCCTCGGGGTCTGTGTGCATGGAGTTTATATGTTCTCCCTGTGTTTGGTGGGTTTCTTCCCGGGTACTCTGGTTTTCTCTCACAGTCCAAAGACAAGCAGATTAGGTTAACTGGCATTCCCAAATTGCCTGTGGTGTGTGAATGGGCAAGTATGAGTGTGCGGTCGGTGATGGAGGGGCACCCTGTCCACCCTTGTCCCCCAAGTCTCCCAGCATAGGCTCTAGGCCCTGCGACCCTGTATACAGGACAAGGAGATACAGATGATGAGTGATTAATAATAAATGGGTTGAAACAACAATTAATGATTGAATTTCACCTCCCTCATGTGTCTATGGAAGTTGCATGTTTTTCCAGGTGCTCTGACTTCCTCCCAGAGTCAGAATACAATGGTTAAGACATTGGACTATAGTTCGGAAGGTCCCAGGTTCAAATCCTACAACCACCAAGTTTGCCCCTGTTGGGCCCCTGAGAAAGGCCCTTAACATTTAACTGCTAATTTATATATTTATAGTTAATAATTAAATCTCATATATATATAGCAAATTGAGAATATTGCTGCTATAGCATACAGTAAGTGATTATTAAATGTATCTAGAAATGGAAAAAAAGCTTGGAAAAAGCTATAGTATACTGTAATACAAAAATAAAGTAATAGTGATGTCTCTGTATGACATGTTAATTTTCATATACAGTAACAGTACAGTACTTTAAGGAACAAAGCACTCTGCAGTACAATATAGTTTGCTTGTCTTTCTCTACATCTCTGTACATCTACATCCTTCTGCTTCATTCAGTCTTCTGTCCGTGTTATTAAGAATTCATAAAACAGCAGGAAGGAAAAGAAGAAAGTACTCTTGCCCTCTAACACTAAATCTCTTCCTCGGATACATCAGCTAAACATCTTTTACAAACCGTTTATGCCGCGATGAAACGCAAAAATAATATATATATCAAATCATTTGGGAATTGAACTTGATAGCGTGAGCTTCCGCGGGGTAAAAAAGGTCTAAAGCTAGCGGAAGAGAGTGCTAATAAATAGGCCATTTATCTTACAAAATCCCTAATGATTCGTGTTTCAGTTCAATAACATTGAATTAACCTCATTCATAACTTCAAGAGATTAACGAGATCTGTAAACATTTCCGTCTGCTCGCTCAACGCAAATCAACAGAAGTTAATATGCTTTCCGGAGAATTCCCTCGTCTCCATGTTTGTTTTACGACAGACTCCTGGGTGCACCGGATAGATTACACTCCTCCATCGATGGCAGTGAATGGTTTTAGCTTTAACTACTTTGCTTAAATCCAAAAGAAAGTCATGAAGGAAAAAAAAATAATCCATGCATGTGACTTTTTTCTGCTCAGGTTTAATAGCGGAAAGAATGCACACGGTTTCCTCGAAACAGCTCAAACCTCAACAAACAGCTCGGTTACTGTGATTCCGTTCAAAGACGCTTTCTTCCTGACCCTCTGTGTCTTCTCATTAGAGATACTCGAAAGCTGTTGGAGCTTTGAGAAATGGTCCCAGCGGTTCTCCCGTTAGTGGCCTAGCCATTAGTGTTGCTTACGTAAGTGTGAATTCCTGCCCCCCGGGTGGGATCGGTCTTTCCATGTTATGTTTTGTTGCATTTTATTATTTATTTCATTTCAATCATATCAAAGCAGATAATTTTTTTTATTCTGAGCCTGTGTGTCACTGTATAGAAGTTACCACAAATCCATGAATCTATCATTCCTTCTACATTTATATCATGCGCTAATTTATTCCAGAGAGTAAATGAGGATGTGGTCTGACTGCTAGCATTAGCATTTGAAATTTGTAGCATGTTTCCATTTACTGTCGAGTGAATCCATTAAAGGTCTCATATATTTTTTAAACCAGTTAACCTAGGATAACTCTAGTTGAAATACTCTTCAAATTTGTTTTATTTCACTCCTCCTTCAAATTCGCCTTTTCGGTGTTTATGTAAATGAGGTATTTCTAAACCACGCCCCTTCAGAATACAGCAGAGCCGAGCAACAATCCAGGGGAAGAGATGATCTTATTTATATGAGGTCACAATAAGGGAAAAATCTAACTGTGTTGCGTGATCGGATATTCCCAGCAGACGAACAAAGAGAAAACGTTCATTTGTCCACAATCCCTGCTGAGTCTGTTGCAGAAAGCAGATCCAGGGAGGAATTATTATAGTGGTCAGTTCAGTACATCTAAAGGTAGTATGTTGGACTTTGCTCTGTCTGCTATGCGTGATCTGTAATGTCTGACCTGGTCTGTATTGTTCGGCAATGTTAAATTATCACTAGTTTCCACTATCTGCCAGCATCCTCATTTCCTTTTCTGCATCCACACTATCTCAATATTGAAATTGCAGCAAGGCTGTACTATAATGTGATAGTTACAGCACTGAATCGTCGAGGCTAGACACAGCTGAACCATCAGTCAGGAGAAAAAGCAACATCCTGTCATGTGACTGGATATACGTATGTGTGTTCAAGTCAAACTGTGATTATATTTCTCGTGAATGAAGGCGTAAAACCAATTGACGTTTACAGAAGACTTCAAGCACAGTACGATGGTGAGCCTTTTAACCGCAGTAAAACATGTGAATTGCGCAAATGTTTTAAAGAAGGACGTACGTCCCTGAATGACGATACCTGCCGAGGTGGCTCGGGCACACTGCAGTCATTTTTCGCAAACACTCTTCCAGAGAAATGCCTGATCCTTGAAAATCAACTTGTTTCGAGGTGGCGTAAGAGACGCATCTGTCTGTGGGAACTGAACACACAACCATTCACCAACACCATTACAGGAACTCTGCTGGGAGTTTTCGCCACATTCATTGACCTCACTCCAAGCCATTTCCACAAGTTTGGGCCATTTGAGGAGTTCCTGGGAGGCCTGCATTTCAGATGTTATGGATCATGGCTCTAGCGTACTAAGAAAACTTTCTACCTTGATGGTACCAAGCGCTAGTGAAACACTGGGATAAGTGCATTAGAGTAGCTGGGGATTATATAGAGAAATGTCATCATGTAGAAAACTTCAATGCACATCTCGCGGTTGCTCCATGTTATGCATGCACGTAGAAAATGAAGGCTTATCTGTTCCTTTGTTGCTTGCTGGTCCTAAACCTACTGAATGTACGATTTTGAAATGTCATCTTTTGTAGTAGAAAAATCCTATTCACTGCTACTCACTAAAGAAATGCTTTGACATGAGTTCTGTTCTGTCATTCACAACTGAACAGAATAATTTGAGGGATAATGAAGTATGTGATTCTTCCAGTTGCAACCCCAAACAATAGATCCTACCCATTGTTAGAGTCACCTTATACCTACAGTATAAAACCTACTATTAGACCCTCGAACAATAGAAACGGCACAAGCTCAGAGACGACTACTTTGCAAGGAGAAAATATTGACTTGGCACATCTGAAAATAATAACAATAATAATAATAACCCTGTGTGACAGGTGAAGATATGATTCTCTTGAATTCTGTCAGATATTGCTATTTTTGGCATCTGTCATCATAGTTATATATCTCATCGACAGGTATAGTGCACACACAATCAGAAGGGACTCGTACTTTCACCGACCTTTTCCTTTCTGCATGGGTGAGCATGTAGTCAGAGGATAGAGGAAGAATGGCAGCTGGGATTTCTCCTTATTGAGAACATGCTCTGGCTGGTTAGGGGGTCTGGCCGGCTTTGGGTGCTTGCCGTTCAGGAAGGAAAGAGTGAGACACACATACACATAGCACGCATGATAGAGTCTGAAAAAACATGAGGCCAATACTAAGTACCCCGTACTGCTTTCACAGGATTTTAAACGGTAAGCTGCACCCGGTGCTGCTACTCATCAGCCCCCTTGATTAACTGATCATCAACAGGTGTGCAGATCTCTATGAAAACAGAAGTTTTGGCAGTTTGCCGGTGTGGAGAATTTAGGTGTGTGTTAAGACAATACCAAAAGGGAAAGATATAAGCAATGATTTTTAGAGAAGCAATTGTTGCTGCACATTTATCTGGAAAGGGTAATAAAAGCATTTCATAACCAGTGTTGGGTGTAACGCGTTACAAAGTTAAAGTACTTGGATTACTTTTTTAATGTAACGAGTAATCTAACGCATTAGGTCCGCCATTTAAGTACTCAGTTATTTAGTTATATTTTCAAAAATTTAATCCGTTATTCAGACAATTTATGTAATCCGTGAGCCAGACAGCAGTCAATCCCATTTCATTATAGTGTGTGTATGTAAAAGTCGGACTACAAGCCGCGCCCCCAATAACCCGCCCCACTCTGTTATTCCTGCAGTTATACCCCTATCTCACCTATTGACTCGCGATGAGAAGAGGTGTTAAGCACCGTGAGCCGCTGCGAGTGACCGCCCGGCGTTCTACAAAGTTCTGCAAGGTCCGCGAGGACCGGCGCACAGAAAGATGTAAACGTCGAGTCTCCGAGTGGCGCAGTGGTAAAGCGCTCGCCCTATCATCCGGAAGTCGCAGGTTCGAACCCCGGGTGATGCTGTTTACCTCTTACAGCCGGAGACACAGAGAGAGCTGATTGGCCGAGCTCT
>JAOVVB010262301.1:0-18983 GCA_028570985.1 Heterobranchus longifilis | reverse complement strand
CCTCTCTCCTCCCCTCCCCTCCTCTCCCCTCCTCTCCCCTCCCCTCCCCTCCCCTCCCCTCTCCTCTCCTCTCCTCTCCCATCCACCCGACTGGACTAATCATCGAGCCATCAGAAGGTGAAGTATTGTAGATGAAAACAGATACTTATATCATTGTGCCACTGACTGTGATGTCCTCTCCCTACTCTGGCTGTTATAGGGACTTAAGTAGATTTACTGTGTGAGGCAGCACCCTCTCTTCTCTCTCTCGGACTCCCCGTCTTTCTTCATTCCCCCTAAGGGGCGGCCCCTCGCCAGCACTTTCTTTAACCACAAGGCTATAATTCTCAGCAAGAAGTCAGCTGTGGTTTTCCTGTACATTTCCCCGACAGCTTTACATGTGCTCTGTTATGTTGACTTTTAGTAGCAGTTGATTTATCCCTAAAACTGCCTGTGACAGAGGTGACAGCAAAAGAGCAAGAGCTTAAATTTAGTATTGTAGTTTTTTTCTTACTTTGATGCCGGACACCAGATACACGCTGTTACCTTCTGCTACCTCAGCAAAGGCTGCGTTGCTGTGAGATGAGTTTCTGTTTGGACCTGTTGAGAGAGATGGTGTAGAGCGGAGGATCAGATGCAGCAGCTGATTACACTGAGATTAGACGTCTCACCTCTAATCTACCATCAGCAGTCTGGGGCTCTGTCTCACAGCTCGTATAGCAGAGAGCTAGCTAACGCTCTCACACACACACACGCACACACACACGCACACACACACACACACACGCGCACATGTGCACACACACAGGTCGTGTAGCCAGGATGCTCTTCCTCGAACAGAGCAGATCTACCGATTACCTCGAGCTAATCCTCTCACTCTCGCAGCTAGATGTACAATATACTGATTGTGTGACTGACTGTTCAGACTATGATACACAACAAGACAAAGCCTTGACATTAAGTTACATTTTTTTTTTACAGTTTGCTTTGTAAAAGATTAGACAAAAAATAAATTGATATGCCTATATGTCCAAATGACAGAAACACCTGACAATAATAAAATAAGAATAACTTCCTCAAAAATCACCATCTATCTGAATTAGCAGCATTAACAAAAGTGGAACATTTTTAACATCACAAAGCCACTTTTAACTATTATTCAAGCACTATTCATGCTTTTGTTGTGGATCCCCATTAGCTACCAAGGTAGCAACTACTTGTCTCCACCAAAAATATGTAATTAGAAATCCAAGGCAAACGAGAACAAGAAACAAAAGAAAAACAATTAAAAGAAACAGTAAATCAACAACAATAAAACTACTAATGATAATAATAACAACAATGACAGCAAGTACCAACACTATATCTAAAATACTGTAGTCAGTAAAACACTTTTAGTAGCAGTACCACTAAAACAACATATACAGTGACTAAGAAAATAAAATTAAATAAGAATGAATTAACGATCATATAGTCAGATATTATGAGTGGGGCTGGTGTTCTGCCATCAGACATTTCTTTAAACATATTAGCTCGACTTGTTAAATGTATATTCAATTCAAACCAGTCCATATTTTCATTCCTCTGAACACGACATTGTGTTGCCTTGCAGTCGTTTTTGAAGCAGGAAGTGATTTCATTATATTTCACAGGTGTTTCTGTTATTCTGCCAATCCCCTGTATATTAATGTGCAGTATATGCAGTGTGTGTCTTGAGTTTAGATTGGGAATAGAGTGGCCAGAGGGAGGCAGTAGTACAAATGTAACTCCGGGAAAAGAAGAGAAACAGAGACAGACGAGGCTTCCTCTCCCCAGTCTTACAGATATGTTGTAGAGAGTCCCACTTTTTTCACTCTATATTTATCTCCATTGCGGTGACAGACTCCTTACGCTGATTGAGAAACATGGCTTGCTCCTGCATCTTCATTTATTTGCTCGCAGCTTGTATTGAGTTTCTCTCGTCAGAGATCTGCACTCACATAGTAATAGCACAGCCAATCTGTTTTAAAGGAACCAGATGATTTAGATTCTTCTGCGCTGCCTTAGAAAAACAGAGTGCAGAGTTACAGTGAAATTATATCAGTCATGGAGACTCAATGCAAAGTTATAAATCTTGTAGATTTCATGCTTTTTGTGCGTTTGAAATATCTCTCATAAAAGTGGTTGTGCATGTTTGGAACAATATGCTAACAGCATTATTAATCCCAATAATGCTCTCTGTGTTCACGTAGCACGACGGCAGCTTTTACCCCCGTAAAGCATCTGCTTTACCTCTAAATGACACCCTTGGATTTCTGAGTGGTAGAATGCATTGGCTCTGAGTTGAGGTATTTTCACTTAATCAAACATGAGATGTATGGTCCTTAATAGTGCTGTACATTGCCAATTTAGGAGAATAATATGTCCCAGTTGCTGTCTAATTTTGCTTGGCAACAGGCGCACTCCTGTGGAATCGCCCGGGGCAGTGTGAGTTGTCTCTGCATAGCTCAGTGTTCCATGCTCAGTGGCTGTTTGAAGGTATTTCATCACATTGTTGCCTTGATTCAGCTCTGTGGGGATTTGTTAGTTGCACTCATGTGGGAAGTGCATCCAGTACATTGTTAAGCTCGGGCTGATAATGAAGATCAGCCAGCCAGAGTCCCCTGAGCTACGCAGAGAGAGATAGTCTGGTGAGACGCGCGGCACAGACATAGTGGAGCAGGACGAGCACACACAGCAATACACACAGACGCAGAGGAATCATCAGCACAAAGCATACAACACGGAACTGTGCTGGAGTGTATTAGAGTAAAAAACACAATACAGTAGTGCATGCATTAGATTATTATCAGATTATCAGATCAGTTGTTCTTAATAACTTCATTCCAGGTTTCTAAAATTGGCATTGCAGCGTTTTCACTGGATTGTTTTGATGGTGGCAAAGGCTGGAAAACATGCACGACATGCATGCACAGTTTGTGCGCACACCTTTAGAGTGGCTGTTTTAAAAAATTAACGTGTTTTCTGCAGATGCCACTTGCTCTGTGCTTCCTGTTAAATATGAAAAAGGACAAAAAACAATTGCACGATAGTTTTGCCGTATATTTTCAACAAAAGTGGCAGTCTGTAAGACAAAGGTGGTCCACCTTTGAATTAAAAAGGCAGAGAAAAACCCTTATTATCATCTTTGTTGAGCAATATTGCAATACATTTAATGTTGTTGCCTTTTTGTGAGGATTGAAAGTGACAATGCAGGGCCCCACTAAGCACAGCCGCTCTCTTTCTGTTGAAAGTTATTTGGTTCTCAGCGTGGTACGAGAACTCGTTGTTTCCTCTTCTCACAGAGCAACATTGAACGCTTAAATTGACACAATCTTTTTCTCCCTCTGTACTGTAGGTTATGTTTCATCTTACTCTATTTGTTTGCTCGACAAAAAGAGTATTCTTTTTGGACATTTTGGTATAATCTATAATAGACGGCTATTTTTTTTCTGAAATAGGTCAGTGTAATCACAACAGTGAGGGATGGACAGTCACTGTAAAAGGGAAATCAATAGAGCTATCTATTTGTCGTAAACCAGGCCAGCATGATTTTTCTCCATTTTTCCTCTGCTTCCATACTTTTTCCCTCTCCAACACAATATGGCAGGTCCTCATTTTTCAGTAAAAGCATTATGCCTGCCATTTTGTAAAATTGCAAATGGCCTTTGTACATGCACTTTCTTTGCATATGTTTCTGTGGGTATGTCCGCTTCTTTTTTATCACCTCCTGGGGGCCCGGGGTGTTTTATAAGGAGGAGAATGGTAAGGGGAACGGTAGGGGTGCACGGCAGCTTTTTGTGGGGGAGCTCTGCTTTTGTTGGCTCTTAATCTGGTTCTTCTCTTGGTGCCGGCTCTTTCAGAGAATTTGAGCCGGAGCGAAGAGAGGCCTCGTCAGCTTTTCCTCACCCCTTTCCCTTTTGTGTCTCGCTGAAAACTGAAAGGCCCTGTCTTGAAGTGTTGTCAGACCAAAAAAAAAAAAAACAAGAGTAAGTGACATGTGACAAGGACACAATGCTTGACTAGGCCAGCCAAAGTAAGTGGCCCCCATCTGCTGCGGGCGATTTCTCTTCTGCCGGCTGTCTGCCACCTCAGGTGAGAGGGGCCAGGGACCGAGGGCTGCGCCGAGATGATGGCGTCTGCCAGGCCAAGCAGTTGGCATGGCTGGGAGGGCAACGGCACGGCCTCGCGCTCGCTGCGGCGCACAGTCGGCCAGCCTTTGCACAAGCGCAGGTTATCCGTCACTCATTGGGTTTCCGATGGCTCATCACTTTCCCATGGTGTACACACATTGAGCACAGGACAAGAGTGTCAGCATGTAATGAAAGGTTTGATTCATGGAGGGCGACAGAGGCGGAGGTCATGGAGCTCCTCCAGATATGATCCTGACTGATGCTGATGGCGGAGCTTTAAGATGGGGGCCATAATTAAATGTCCTTGTGTCATCATCAAGTTCCTCACTCGCAGCCGTACACACAGACCGTCCTCTCGTGCTCGGAGCTTATCGCTCTGACCAGCATGTATCTGATATTGATGGTCTTCACTTTGCACTGAAGTGCACTGTGAGACTAATTATACTCAACTGCAGTGGAGGGAAAAAAAAAAATCTATTGTCAGAAATATCCCACTATGGATTTTTTAGGATATGAAAATTCTGATGCAATATCATGCATGAATAAAGGCGGGTAAAAATTAACATATATAATTTAATTCCTGAATTATTCAGAAGAATGTTGTTGAATAAACCATGCAACGAGTAAGATGTCCCCTACAATAAAATAATTTTGAAATATCATGTAAGCACCATTTCAAGACAATAATCATCACGGTGCATCAAAGAAAAAGAAATATGTTTGGACAAAACACAACAAAATCGACTGTTTGCATACCGAGCATCAAATGCTTCTTGAAACTTCATTAGATACATTTGAAGTGAGGATCACGTCTTTCCGATAAATAATGTCATTCTGCTCAGAAACTAAAGTAGAAAAAAATAAAAAAGTTACATCGACGGAGAAGAAAGCAGAAGTGCTCACAAAAGCTTTCGGTGATATTATACATTGACATTTGTGCTGATCGCATTGTGCACATTTTGTTGAATCTGCTTTATTAGAGAAATGCTGTTTTTTCCCCGTTGCTATTAATTTGTGTTTCTGTGGGTGTGCAGTGTGAGAACAGAGAGATGTGGTTAACCCATTGTGAAGTTAGCCGTCATCATTAAGATTCTACAGATAACAGGCATGCGGATTTCTACTGCTCAGCATTATAGGATCCCAGACATCAAAGGCAGGTTTTCATTCTACTGTGTCTGCGGCAGAAGAAGAAGAAGAAAAAAAAAAAAACAGGAAAGGAGACATGGAGTCAGGGAAATAAGGCAGATTGGGAGAAGAGAGGAGAGCGTGTGTACGTACCTGTGCGAGTCAGGTGACACGATGCTCTGTAATGTGTTTGCTGCCACAGAGGGTCCCTCCTGCATAGTTAGCTCCTTGCTAAATTGGCGTCCTCTCTGATTAAGTGGCACAGTCCTTAATAACGCCGTGGCTGACTGCAGGTTGGTTCACTTTAAAGATCAAGTTCATTTCTCACCATGGTCATTAAAGTCCAGGTCTGCGTAATTCAAATCAATTCACTTATGTGGTTTTTTTTTTTTTTACTGTCTGTATTTTTTTCCTCGCCTCTTATGTGCAACAACAGTACCTTTATCTAACCATTGTAAAGGTACTGTCAATAGTATTTTTCTTTGTACAAATCTTGTAAAATGATTTGCAGTTCTATTACACAGATATTACAATGAAGTTCCCCTTAATTCAGATTACTTTCTCTTTCAGCGTGGTGCCATTATGCTTTTGCCATTACATCAGCGTGAGCTGTTCTACAGTGAGAGTATTGAATGTACAAGAGAGAGAAATATGCTGTTCTCCAGTATTGTGCTGGATTACAGAATCAAGGTCGACTCACAAGACACAGAGCAGCATTATCCCTTAATCCTGTGTTTTGGTTTCAAATAGCCTTTTTACACCTAATCTTCACAAGTAAAATGACAAACATGAATACTGAGGTAGGTATTTAAATGTGCATTACCTGCAATGTTAAGGTCAAAGGCTTATGCTGACTTAAAGTGGCTCTACATTTTGTGAAAGAACAGACGATCATGTGTTTGCCACTTATTTTGTTGCGGCTGTATTACAGAAGACGAGGGAGTCTTGTGATGAAATTTCCCCAGGCGGTTTCAGATGGATAAGTCTGGGAACTTTTCATCCAAACTATGAGTCATTTGTTTGTTTTTCTTTTTTTTTTTGCCTTTGCAGTGTGATATTTTGAATGAAGATACTATACCCCCTTTGGTTTCTCCAAAGATTTCTATACTAAAGATTACAAGGGGCACCAGTGGTATGACATGGTACACACTTCCTGTCTCCTAAGTGGGCGTGGTCTCGTTTGTAAGTGTAGTGAGGGTGGATGAAAAGTTCTATTTGCACAATGTATTTATATTTTATTTTGGTAATATTAGATATTTGCACAGCTGACACGCTGGAGGCAAAACTCCACCAGATGACTCGTGTCAGCCAGTTGAAAATCAGCAACTTTCCCCCTTTTTTAGCATTTAGCTCACGGGTTTAGCTTAGCAGCGCCATTGAAACCATAGACGTTAGACAACAATGGCATGGTCGCGTCATCGTCCCCAGTTCCGCCTTCTTGTCCAAATATGGTCACTTCTGCCTCCAAAAAGTCAAGATGACGACGGCCAAATGCCAAACTCATGGCTTCAAAACGGTAGTCCACAAACCAGCCACTGTTGCTACAGTCTATGTCAGAATGTTCGGGAGATATGTGGCTATATATATTATATATACTTCATATAGTATATAATATTTATTTTGGTGAGTATGGGGCGAAATGATCGATCATAGTCTGTGTTCACGTCCGCTTCTACCATTGGAATCAATACTCTCAGGACCAGCTTCTAGAGGCGGGACCGTAACTAAACCCACGTTACACAGATACAGAAAATGACTCGCAGCGTCTCGCTTCTATACCGTCACTGCTTTAACCTCTCGGCAAGTTTCACTTGGCCTGCTGTACTCGCTGTACACTGGGAGGACAAGCTCCACTGAGTCAACAGATAATAGTGAGTACACCGGTTACGGCACCGAGGCAGTGTCTCCCCTTGACCAGGCTGGTCTTACTGTGCCTGTCAGGCTCAGCTGTGGCAGAGCTGGAGGAAACTTAAAGGTGCTGTGAAAGACTAAAAGTGGGCCAGCCGCTGCTGCCTCCTGTTGACCTACCTTGTTCAGAGGGTCCAGGTACAGACTGATGACAGGACTCCTCCTCAGCGGACCACATTACTAATGTGTGAGGGTGCAAGAGGAGCACACCCAGTGATGAATCACTCCCCTGCACCCATGGCATCCTCATAAGTCAAGAGTAAAAGTGTTGAGAGTGCGCTCGGTAAAAGAGCTCCTTCCGTCCCGTCCACCAACGAGAAACTCCATCCAGGCCCGGTGGAAGAGGGGAAGGGGCTAAGTGGTGCACGTCGCGCATAGCCTGAAGATCTCCCTCAATCTTGAGGAAAACATTAGTCCCTCCTGTGGGTCATTTGTTTTTATAACACTCATAGAACTTAGGAAAAGTTACTTTCATGCTTGAACAGAGCTGCTTTTTAATAAATGAGAGTAATCTATATTCCGTTGATCTGGACTGCCTCACCGGACCAACTGCATTACCTGAAGTCACAGAGAGAACATTAAATATGTGTTAGTTTAAGCTAAAACAGTTTTCTTCCGAGGGTTTCTGCGCCGAGCAGTCACGGGAAAAGGCTCTGCCTCATTACTCACTTTGGTGTTTCAATACAGAGAATAATGGTGGAATTGTTCGGGCTAAAAGCAGAGGAAATATTGAGTAATTTAGAGGTTTTAAAATAGATTTATGTTTTATTGGAAACAACTTTATTGACACAGATATTGTACATTGCAGCTTGTTTCTCTGTTTTCTTCTTTTCTTCTATAGCCTTAAGCCAGAAGGTTAACTATTTTAGTTTACACGCCTACCTCCCCCCAGAGCTGATGTCGGGCTATATTGGTGATGTTGGGGGAGTGTGTAAGTTTGACGCTGGGTAATACATCACACACTCCGGGGGGTCTCCCTGGTATGCTCCTCAATAATGAAGTTCATTCGTTAACTTCTCCCTCAAAGGCCAAGTTCCCCTGCTGCCCTTTTCAACAGCTATCGCAACTCTTACCAGAGTCACCCGACCAACAGAAGAAAAAAAAACAAAAAAAAAACACATCATCATGCTTTTCCCCTTGACAGGCTCAGTGGTTGCCTTTGCAGGGCATGAAGAATAAGCAGGTCCATTACCAATCCCTCATGCCTGGTTATAGCCATAATTATCACAGGGAAAATGACCTGCTCTGTTTGGTTTGCCGTGGAGGGGCTGCGCCTTCCTAATCACCTCCTCCTTCCCTCCTGTCGTCCTCACGCCACGGAGATGGAGCTGGTTTTGGGGGAGTCTTGCCAGTTCATTAGAATTCACAGGGTTCCACCTCCCTGCCTAGCCAGGCTAAGCCTCTCACACAGGCTGCCATGCCTGCGATAATCTCCCCCTCCTCGTTCCCTTTCCCTCCCTCTCTCTCTATCCTCCTATCCCTTTCCCTTCGGTCCCCAAGGGCAGCTTCGCACAAAGGAGATGCAGTGCAATTCATTGTTAAATCTGATTTCTATTGATCTATTGAAAAATTGTTCCGTGAGATATATGATAGCACTCCAGCAGCGCTGATGATCCCTCCTTACCACTGCCTTTTCATCTGATAAACCAAATAAATAAACTGATTTATTCCACGCACTTAAAATGACAACCTTTGTTGAATGTACGAGGCGCATATTTTTTCCAAGGCTGTATCAATCAATTGAGCATCTGGTTCCAGCGGGCAGATTGTAAACACTTTTTGTTGCAGCTGAAGTGTCCAGAGACAGACAGAAATGGCCTGGCATTTCACTTTGTTTAAATCTAGCAGAGAAATACCAGCAATAACTGAACTGCCACTAAACAAAGTAGCGGCTAAAAAGTAGCCGAGGGCGTTTCATGTTTTTCATTGAAGTGAAGTGCTTCTTATACTGCTCACAGCCTCTTGTCACCACCTCACTCATACCTGCACGGGGTCATTTAATGTGCAGCAGGCTGCGAGTCTGCCAGGCGATTCGGTTGTTGTCACACGATTGATTGCGCTGATAACAGTGCTTATCATCCTGATGCATGGTCAGTCGGGGCATGCTAGCCCTGCTAGAAGGTCCAGAAGGTTTTTATCAGCATATTGAATGGGCTGACAACCTATTGTAGTAACGGTTATTGTGACTGGAGCAACGGCACAGGACTTTCACGCAGGAGACTGAAGTTCACGTCCCGGTTGAAACAACATTTTAACATAATTTTTCATCCAAATCATGATTTTTCTAAACCTACCGACGTGTTTTCGGTGCCTAAACCTAATGAAACTCACATAAATGTAAATGTTTTTTTCTAAACCTACCGAAACTCACGGTAATGTAGTAATGTAGGGTTGTTCACTTACAGTGAAACGGATTGCAACCTGCATTGAATGGACTATTATCAGCCCATTCAATGTGATGACAACAGTCTTCTAGACCTTCTAGTGTGGGGAGCCTACTGACACATATGTATCAGGATGATAAACATGTTATCAGCACATTAAATCACGTTTGAAGCGGGTGAGTCTGCCTTAAATGATATGAAGTGTGGTCAGTCTGTGGAGGACAAATTAGCTTTGCTACCACGGTGACACAATACTTGTATTTTTTTTTTCTTTGACAAAAACATTTGATTGAATTGATTTGGAAATACCACAGCCTCCTGTGTTTGTGCAAAAAAAAAGATTTAAATTTTGCTCTATAAATAACCGTGGCAGTAAAACAAAAGGCTATAGCCTTGTCAACCATTCACTATAAGTACTGTGTTGTTGATTCGGATTACATGACAGTTGACGGGTGTACACTTCACCTATGTAGGAATGATATGCTTTCATATTTCTTCCTTTTGACCCTGCTGTTCTATAAATATTGTGCTGTTGTGTATGTGTGTTGAGTGACAGATATAAAAGAGAGAGTAGTGCTGAGCTGGCCCTGTGTATATAAAGGATGAAGGGCAGTTTATATAGTCACAAATAAAAAGTCACCTGATCAGAGTGTAACTGCTAAGATTGTAAAACGCACAAGACTTACCTACAGCTGCTACCTTGCCAGACTAGACACGCTGCTTCGTGGAAAATCCATTAGCCGTAATGAGTTAACAGCATTTCCTGTAGCTACACATTACACCATAAAACCCAGGCGCAGCAGCGGCATGTATGTTTTTAAACTCTCTCTTATTTAAACTCGTCTTTAAAAGCAACCCTCCGCAGTCCTCTGGACATAAACCCAATAGTGTCCTCTATTTTCACTGAAATAGATATTCCCTTTGTTGTCTGTGTGATTTATTGAAGTCTTCCCACAAGTGGAAGCCCCCAGGAAATTGCCTGGAATGGCCCTAAATTGGTTTATGATTGTGTGGTGTGGGCCGGTGCTGTTATGGTTCTAATATTATGCCCTCCTCTCCTTGGCATCTATATTAAATTGATCTGTATTGTTTTCATGGAGTGCCTGTTGAAGCTTGTTAATTCTACCGCTGCTTCAGGCTGCTGCTGCGGTTCCAAACACCCAGGTGGCTCTTCCCGTGGTGGAGTATGAGCCTCAATTCTCGAAAATACCTCACGACGAGATCGGGACACAAAAAAAAATAGAGGAAGTCCATAAGTGTTTATCCTGCGGGGTCAAAGGGCGCAGAGTGCAATGGCATGTGGACTGCAGGTCCAGAGCTGTAAGAGTTAACATGGATCAGCTGCATGGTGAGTCTGTGCGTGGAATGGCTACTGACAGACTGCTAATGAGGCCATTATCAGCTCTGGTCCGCTCCTCTCCTCCAGGGGCACCAGTGGATGCTCTGCACCTCATCTCAATTGAATTCCATTCCACAGGGCTTGTTTACAGTAAATACATTTGCTTGAATTAATCCAGTGCGAGACACTCGACTCGGCTGGTCTAAATGCACAAATTAGTGTCTGTACCAGAAACTCTGTCACTCCTGACCGGGAGTCATCGCAGCTTCGCCATCACGAGTTCTGTTATACTCGGCTATAAAGAAATGATCGACTGAAATTATTCTATTGATGGCTGCACGTCAGTGATCATCACATTAATACCCACAGACATTTGACCGTCAGAGCCTTTGTGGCTTAATCAATGGCCTAATGAACAAGTATCAGCATGGTATTGGCATGCTGTCACTGGTAATGTGGAGCAGTCAAGGGAGAGTGTGATCAAGAGCAAATGAAGCAGCTTTGCTGGAAACATTTCTCCTTAGGGAGGCCCGGGCTTTTAAGCACAATTATATACAGTTGGAGGCACTATATTTGTTGTAGAGCTGAAAGCGTAGAACAAGATTGGTTTATTAGTTTTATGTTTTTCTTAAAGGGTCAACAGAAGTACAAAAATATCTTCTTTTTTTTTTAACTAACCTCTCATGGTGTCTGACTATGCAGATAGTTGTAGTACAGCGGACATGGAATTTTGTTTGTGGTGCTCGCAGTATTGGAAAAAAAAAAAGGATGTGTGGGGCATCTTATTCCTTTATTAGATAGCAACAGAAGAGAGATGACAGGAAATGAAGGGACAGAGAGATGGGGAATGATGTGCAACAAAGATCCCCGGCCAGATTTGGACCACAGACACGGCGTATCATGGTAGGTGTCTTAACCCCCGAATGCTGGCCCCACATTAGAGGATAACTGGGCGGATTTTGGGTTTGATTTTATTCTGTTTTTATCTGAAGTCACGTTTGATCACTCTTTGGAATCGCCACTGAAATTGTTACATAAATGCCAAGTGTGTGTTCCTGTGTCTTGACTGAATCGTCTGGTGCATTCTTGTGATTAACATATTACATCTTTCTGTGGTTTCCCACGTTTTTAAAATTGATTCTAGTGTGCACCAGGCGTAAGCCACAGTGACATTTCTTTCAGTGACATTTGAAAAATTCTGTCCACAGAAAGTTTCTGGATAATCTACAGAATGCCCCTTTTCACAGGGACTGTTTCTTTGGTTAAAAAAAAAAAAAAAAGTAGTATTCTTTTTGTTTTTGTTTTGTAATTTGGGTGAACCAACTCTTTAAACGTGAAAGTGGAGAGAAGACAATGGGGATCTTGTTAGACCTGCAGTTCTCTGAAAAGTTCTGTGAAAGGCTTCTGTCGAATAGACTTTTTTTTCTCCTGCGTGCCACATTGATTTTGATGCAACATTTTATAGGTTTTACTTTTTCATCTTTAGAAGTAGCCAGTAGTGTTAGTTGTCTCATAATTCTCCTGACCTGTAGGGATTTCTCTGAGATCTTCTCTGATTCGCCACATAGATTGTAAGCAGACAAAACATGCGCTCCTTCATACTCTCTCCTGACGCTCAGACGGTAATATGGATGTTATCCTCCTCTCAGATGTTCTTGGATAACCAGCCGACAGACACAACCCTCCTACGGTATCGTGTTTGTTGTTTTTTCCCTTTAACCATAGCTCCGTGTTAAGCCACAGTGTGTCGAGCCACGGTTGGTTCCAGAAACGCTGAGAGTTCCTGAGACGACCACAGATAGTGGCAGTTAAACATGTTCCTGCGTGGGCCTTGGCCCTGACTCATCTGGTGAACTTTGAAGATCTTGTGGGGGGGGACGCCAGCACCGAAATGAGACAACTGCTCTGTCACAATGTTTTGAATAGTTTACCAGGGCCTGTCTACGTGTAGTTTGTATCCCAGGCACGCTCCATTTGATGCTATCAGCCTCTGAATGATATTTTGTTCATTAGACGGTGTGCAATAAGAGACCAGTGTTGACACAACGTGAGTTAATGTGTTTAGTGTCTCTAATGGATCATAGAGGTCCTAATGAAACATTGTCATGGGAAGATTTATGTTGCAAGCTGCTGAGTTCTCATTTCCATTTTATATGTGGTTAGAAGTACCTTTATTCAATGAACAGAACACGATAGAAGGCATCGAATGAATATAGATATTTAGTGTGTAAAACAGGAATGAATAAATAATCAAAATGTCTCTTACAATTGCATTTTTAATATGAAACGCCTGCCCTGTGGAAGCATCATAATGCTGTGGCCAAGATACAGTGCTGCAGTATAGTGTTATTATAGAGTTTGTGAAATAAGCCTCTGAAATATCAAAATTTGAAATATTGGTGGTGTAAAAAATACTTTTTCCTGTAATTTTTACATTTCAAATATTGCAGCGCCTGAAACCGAAGCTGCATGATGTTTGTCTTGAGACGAGATGATATGAGCGCCAGCTTATTCATGGAAATGCCAAATGCAACGTGGTTATTGGCCAAGGCTGGATTGCACTAAAACCAGAATATTGTATCAGAGAGAGGCAGCTGGTTAGGAGTCAGAACAGATTATCATATGAGAGAGGATGAGCGAGGAGAGGGGGAGGAGAGAGAGAGTAGAGAGACACAGAGAGGTAGGGACCGGAATGGGAAGCAGGGGGCGAGAGCGAGGGGCACGGGAGGGAAAGAAGGAGAAATGATAGCAAGAAACTCATCGCCCGGTCGCTGTGGGGTGGAAGGGATCATCCAAACCTTTCCGTCACTATCTCCCCTTCTTCACCTGTCAAAAAGAGTGTGTGAGAGCCGTCGGAATGTGTGAGAGAGAGAGGGGCACGCGGGTCCTCGGAGAGGTCAGGGGAAGCAGCTGAGGCTCCACTCATCTTCTCTCCGTGTAGGGCCCACCGCTGCTCGCAGACATCTGGCCTCACACTGATCACTCATATCTACAGACAGGGAGGAGGAGAAGAGCGGAGCGCTTCGATCTTTGAGCCACAGAAAAATTACACATCCTACTCTTATCCATCCTCTCCACTCTCCTTCTTTTTTTTTTTTTAAAAACTGCCTCTCTCTGTTGTGTCCTCTAGAGTTCTTCCAATACCGATACCAGTATCGGAAATGCCTCCGATACTGTTTAAAATGCTGGTGTCGGTATTAGGGATGGGACAATAATCGATTTTATTGTGGATCGCGATAAGAAACACTCAAAATAAGTTGATTGTGGTGAATTTCCAGTATCGGGATAATCATGAATATCGTGAATTGACTGCAGTTTACTACAGTGTCCTATCTGGGATGCAATAAAAATATTTGTTTCGAAAATAAAGTCGTAATGTTTTGAGAAAAAAGTCAGAATGTTTTGAGAAAAAAAGTCCCAACAAAGAAAAATATAAGGTAAAATGATTCCAGTGTGTTTTAGTGCCGTTGTAAGAGTTGTATGCATATTTTGTTGATTATCGTGGTAATATCGTGAATCGCAATTATTTTGTCCAGGATAATTGTGATATGAAGCTTTCATATTGTCCCATGCTCGGTCGGTATCGGCGAGTACGCAGGTCTATGCACCGATCCTATACCACGTCATTTAGCCCCCAAAAATATCTACTTTAAAGCAGTTTATGTTATTTTTCCATTATGACTGACTGTCAAACTAGAAAATAAAAGAACATTCTATGGCATTCATTCACATCCATATTTTTTTAACACACTGGTGTCAGATCAGTACCCTGAATCGGCCAATACGCAAGTTCAGGTATTGGAATCAGTATCGGGAAGGAAAAAAAAATGTATCTGAACATCTCTAGTTCTGCACCTATTTTTCTCCTTCACCCCTCTCTCATCCCCGTCTAGCCTTTTATCCCCTCTTTCACTTTTTTCTTATCTTTGACATTGCACCATTTTTTAAAGCAGAAAACCAAGAGAGTAGAAGGAACAGTGTGAACAACTGATGTCTGCTAGAACTGGTTCTGACTTTATCCTTGCAGTAAAGAAAGATAAGCCAGAGGAGATAGCGAGAGTGTGCTGTGTCTAGCAAGCCGGTATACAAGGCTCTGACTGCAATCAGTGGGAAGAGGGCCAGCTTCCCTGCCTGAGCTCTCAGCGCCCCTACTGGCTGCACGCTGTGCCAATCAAAGGCTAGTGGGTGGGGAGCAGTCAGACATGAACACTGATGTCACAGTCACATGGATTCTGGTGTGGTCATGCTCGGAGGCTGAGAGACAGAGCTGTGCTGGCCAGCTGCTGCTGAGACAGCAGTGGAGGGCTTTGCGCTGGTGATAGTTGTTCTCTTATGGACTCGAAGCTTAATGATGTATTTTGTGATTTCAGCTATGAAAGGTAAGAGCAAAAAAAAAATGCATGCTGATCCTGCACCCAGAGTAACAAGTAGAGAAGTACGGCTCCGCTATTCATAGCCTGCCAACTCTTTGCATTTCATTTGCAAGGCATGAGTGTGACAGAGAGAGAGAGAGAGAGTGAGAGAGAGAGAGTGAGAGAGAGGGAGGGAGGGATACAGTAATACAGTGCTTCTGAATGCAAGTGAATTAAGCTTTTCTGATATTTATTTTCATGCATGAACAGATTTTATTTATTCAGAAAGAGAGCTAGAAATATTTAACTTGTAAAAATCTGTGAAGGTATTTTGCTTTATTTTTTTTATTTTTCCTGTGATTTCTCGCTGCTACTGTTGAGTGGGGTGCCGTGGAAACCACAGCCGGTGTAAATCTTTGCACGTCCCTGACGAGAGCAGTTTAAGAGTAGAAGTTTTTGTGGCATCTACGCGAGGTTGCATGCAGAGAGAGAGAGAGAGAGGGGGCAAAGGGTCGAAGAGGAGGGGGTTCTCGTCGCTATTCCTTTCTGCCCCGTTCTTAATCCTGTTGTTCCAGTCCAGAGGATGTGTCTGTTCCGCGGGGAGATGTGCGTGGCAGTGTTGAACGTTGGGTCGCAGGCGGGCGACAAGGCACTGGCGCGACTGGCAGACTGTGATTCTTTGAGTTGATACCGGTGCATGTGTGTGTATATTTGTGTGTGTGAGAGTGTGTTGTGTTCCACTGACCTATTTTTTGGGGTAGTCGGGTTTACATGTGTGGCCATGAGAGCAGGACTGGGTCCTCCCATGCAGTCGCTGTGATGTTGATCTAGTATGCTTAATCCCAGCTCTTCCACCCCCTCCATCATACAGGCATACATGCGCACACACACATCCGCGCAGACAGACACTGAAAGTGCAGTCAGACATACAGTACAGCACACACTTCTCTCATGCATGCCTGCACACGCGCACATAATCATGCTTTTCACACATATGAATTCACTCACTCTTCCATATAGAGAAATGTGAACAACCATATCCAAATGTGCTCATATGCACCCACGGTGCAGTCGAATACAATATGAGGCACAGGCAGCTGTCATTCTGTGTTGAATGGAAAATATCACTAATGATCATTTAATTTGATACTTGCTGCTTTTATTTGTCCAGAAAATAAATTTGCATTTGTGTTTTTGTATCATATTTACCATCAAGACAAAAAAGCAATGAAGCATATCCAAAATATGTGTCATATTAATATACAAATATAATGAATGTGTGCAAAAAAAATAATGCTATTATCAAATGTATATGTTGCTAACAATATTAGTAATATTTTTAGTAATGCTTACAGCCTCAGCATGTATTTTTACACATTAGTTTGCCATCTATGCAGTTAAATATCTTGCTCTTTGTTTGAAACTGGCAACTCTACCACAGCGTTAGTTTCTTTCTTTTTTCTTCCTCTTGATAACAGTGTGTGAGAATGAATTTGCGAAGTGAGGCTCACACTGAAATTGAGAGGGAGAGCAGTCCTGTATCTTATTTTCAATGAGACGCATATGAAAAATGCCCTTTGACCTAATGTCCTTTATATGTAATTCATACTGAAGGGCTTTGTGAAATCATATATTTTTGGATAGAATTGAGTGCTGTGTAGCTTTTCGATGACTTTTAAAAAAAAAACATTTTAACATGAATATTTCTTATTCTTTAATTTTGATGAATGCATTTAATGTGATCATATGATTAGAGATGAGCCATACTGATACATTGTGCATTTGTCATCAGCAGTATATATTAACCTGTTAGTTAACCTGTTTAGTAGCTTCTGTTTGCCCCTTAGTGGTACTTTGAGTTTGATGGGAGCTGCTGGTGTGGTGATAGGACACTGTGACAATGTCAGAAATTAAATTAAAATGTGAACAAGCTGTATAATTGGAAACTAATTCAAATGGCAGGAGCAATTTCTTCCTGAAAATGGTCAGTGAAATGGATGAACAGCACAATGACTTCCTGCCTTGCTGTGCACTTCTTTATTGTTATGTTAATATTGTTCATACTACACGTGGCTTCTTCTTTTTTGGTGATTTTTTAAAATAGTTTTCCATACTGTGCACTGCAAAATAATGCTAATATATTATGCCAAACATCCATGTGTCTCTGTGGCTTTGTCTCTACCCCCCCACCTCTCCCTCTCTATTCTGCCTCTCTACCACACCACTGCCTCTCAAGTACCTAATTACCTGTAATGGAAACATCCCTCTCATTACCCCATGCAAATTAGCCAGCCTACTCAGCACAATTAGGATGAAAATTCCAATTACATAATTAAAGAAAGTTGTTTGATGTGTAGATTGACAGAAAAAGGTAAAATGTGCGTCTCATCCACAGTACATGTAATTAAGCATACAAAAAAAGAGCATCATTGTGGTGAGATATACATAGCAACAGTGGTGAAATGTAACTAAGTACATTTACTCAAGTACTTGTACTTTACTTGAGTATTTCCATTTCATGGCATTTTATACTTCTACTCCATATTGTACTGTTTTACTGCACTACATTTATCTGACAGCTGTAGTTACTAGTTACCTTACAATTTAAGATTTTACATGCAAAACATGAAGAACTTTTAAAATATGATGCGTTGTAAAAACAACAGTATGTATGTTGAGTTTAAACAATGAGTCAATTAATCCTTGTCTTAAATTACAGTAAACTGAATAAATCGATTGATTAAGAAAATAAATTGTCCGTTGCAGCCCTGTGTAAAATAATAGTAATAATAATAATGCAATACTACAGAATTGTATATTTGTATATATAGTATCATTAGACGTACTAAATGCAACCACAGGGGCTATTTCTCTCCATTAAGTACTTTTTTTTCTTTTGATACCATTTTCAATGCAGTACTTTTATTTGTAACAGAGTATTTTTCCAGTATATTGGTACTTTTACTTAAGTAAAGGATACTTTTTCCACCAGTGCATCGCAGTGATGTTTTAAAATTGTAGAAAGCAAGTCCCAGTAAGCCACTATACAGTGCATGCAGACTGCACATAAATATGTGATTTAACACGAGTGTGTACTAGACTGTAAAAAATGTTCTGGGGCCGTAGAGAAGGTAAAGCCAAATGTCTTGTGATAGGCGCTTTAAGGCTATGTTAACAAGGCTGTAAATATTTGCTGTAGATTTGCTACTCTTTGTCTCTTTCTATCAGTGGCCGATTGAAGTGCTCACTACCCAGAGCTGCAGGCTCTCACACATTAAAGCAGAGGTTAACAAGATTGGCTATTATCCAGTTAGGGACTGAGGACATGAAGAGCTGAAGGAAAAATCGCCACAGATTAAAGCGAAGGCAAATATAGCACAAGTCACCTGCAAGGATTTAAAATAAAAGGTCCAATTACAAGGAGAGAATATTTTAAGAAGCGTTTATTTTCGTCTGTGATCAAACAAATTTGAGTTTGAATGTGAACATAATTCCAATACGAGTATGAATAATAAAAAATAAAAAAGAGAATTTTGCAGAACCCTAAAATTATATCTCATAAAATTAGCATTTATGAATGTTTTGATTTAATTTCACCCAGTTCAAGGGATCATTTACATGTTACAGTCAAATTGAAAAGATGATATCTGAGCAGAGGAAAGACAAACAGGAGTGAGTGACAGACGGAGGGTGCGTGCTGCAGCCCCTCTCTCTCTCTCTCTCTCTCTCTCTCTCTCTCTCTCTC